>APFE031650914.1:0-16426 GCA_000404065.3 Pinus taeda | reverse complement strand
TGTTGGGGCATTCGTTTAGTTGACTACTGAAGAATCTCGGGCGTTGGAGTGTCCATGCAGCGGGAGCTAGAGAAGAATGCTTTTCTAGATTCTAGGAAGTTGGAGCTTTCTTTTCAATTGGAATTAAGATTAAGCAATTATTAGAAAAGCGTTTCGTGGTTTTTGACCCGGAGGGGGTTTTCCACCTAAAATTTTTGTGCCTCCCATGTTCTTTTATTCACTATTGTTACTGCATAAACATTAATGATAATTGAAGATTGACTAATGCTTTGAAAATATTTAAAAGTGCTAATTTCTAAGGAATATTGATTCACCACCCCCCCCCCAGTATTTTCCAACACACAGTTCCATTAATCTCAAGTAATCACACAACTCTATCTGTATCTAATGCATAGATTTCTCCATGTATGCAAATCTTTTGCTAGACATCTCATAATTTTCTATCTATCGCCTACCTAAAGCATCGTTTGAATCTATGTCATATCAAAAAATTCTTCTCCAATTCATTTCAACATTTGTTGTCAGGTTGATGTAATCTTAGTCCTGTATAGTGATATTATAAATATCTTCCAAAATTTATCTTTGAACATCACCATTCACAAGTTCTACATATCTTTCTCCTTTGGAGGGAGTCCAAAGGAGAAACCACTCTAAGATCCTCATACTCAAGGGACATATTTATGTGCTTAATATTTAATATATAGTCATCATCAAATGCTAATATATTCCTAACAAAGCTAGGTTTGGGTCCTTCTCATCCATAATCTCAATCACCTTATGGTTTTCACACCATCTATGTTTATCTCCACATCTAGTACTCTTTTAATGGGGAGAATCCTATATTGATTTACTTGTCTTAACTGGATGGGTGCACAAACCAACTTTGGCTTCCCCATCATCTCCCATCATTTCTTAGGGAATACGTTCACATTGGATCTAAGATCCAACATCAAATCATTCATTTTATAACCTCCCAACACCATGGTCATCTTGAATTTCTTTCATACCCTTCTTCTATTTCTTGTCAACTTGTCTCATGTTACATTCAAGAAGGGAAGATAAAATGGGCTCATCATCCTCAAGCATTAGAAGCCACCTTGATAAGATGTTCATTAATCTCATAGATATATTTTGATTAGTGAATAAATTACTACAACACTTCAAAAGTCACTAACTTGACTAACACTCTCATCCTCTAGGCTCGTATTGGTTTATTCTTCCTTCTCATAGCTAGGTGCACTCTATAACATCTCCATAATCATGCAAGAACTATGTCTATCTTCCTACTTTGGATTTAATTCGGATGGGTGCATATTTTCTAATCTTCCATGTCAATATTGCTTCTACATCCAACCCAGTTCTTATGCTAGCTCTCATTACTACATTCACTTGCATAGTGCATCCATATTCTTTACAAAACTCTATTATCACAATATGCACTTTCTTCTATTCTTATTTTTTTTCAAGTCTATTCCTTTTGTTATATGGTATGTACTCTAACAATGACCATATAGTACATAGGGTTTAATACAATGATGTGCAATATTATTATACTTCTCCATAGTTGAAATATATTGGTCTTCTCATTCCCCCATATTTGGCTCATCCTCTTCCTTTGAATCCCCCATGTCCTCTTCTTCCATTATCCTCTATCCCCTATACTTGATAGGCATTTGCAATGTTTTTATTCATTAGCTATAGTGAGATATGGTTGTCACATCATGTCCTATACTAATTTGAAAAATTGGTAGAGTGATATGTATGTTATAATTTGATACTTTTGTAGCATATGAAAACGGCATGGTTCATGTCTCCATTTTCCATAGATTTTATATCAATCTAGATCATACCCCAGAAGTAATGGGGTTGGTGTGACTATGCTAGTAATGTTACCTATCAATGGGCATTAACTTTTAATGTGCTCCTATGTTCTACCTAGAATGCACTAGACATTATTGTGCACTAATTTTTCCTTAGATAAATTCTAGAATTTGTTTGTAAGCAAAGCAAGCTAACTCTAAATCCATGTCATTCTCAATGATGGCTCACCACCTCCAACTATGGATTTCATATGCATTTCTAGCTCAAAAACCTTCTCCTAAGAGTTGATCTTTTGTTGTATAAGAGGAATGCAATGTGAGGCAACAATCTTGCAATAAACCATTCTTTATATTGGAGATCTTATATTCACAAGGTTAACTTGCCTAGTCCTTAAACCTTTAATCAAGTCTTAGACAAGTTCTCCAACCCTTTACTTAATCCCTTTAAGCTTTACCATATATTATTGTTTTGGCTAAAGCATTTGAAACTCCATTAATCAAATCAAGTCTTAGACAAGTTCTCCCACCCTTTGCTTAATCTCTTTAAGCTTTATCATATACTATTGTTGTCTAAGGCATTTGAAACTCCATTATTACGTCCCTCTTGATTTCATAAAAATCCTTGTTTAATTTACATACGTATTAACATTTTATTCCACATACCATTAAAATGTATAATTTATACCTTTATTGCATCATTTGAAATCTTATTCATCATCCAAATGACTTCACATATCAAATAGTGTTTATTCAACATTGTCCTTCTCATAAACATTAAATTTACTAATATCCATATCATCGGCATTCTCATAAGCATTAAATTTACTAATATCCATATCATCGACATGATATACTTCAATCAATTAATACATGATACTTCTATCAACCTTTTTAACTTTTATATCCTATTAAACTTCTCCCCCTTAAACAACATGCATATTTAACTTTTATATTCTATTAAACTTCCCCCCTTAAACAACATGCATATGAAGGGTGATTCAAAATAAAAGATTATCTTTTTCAATTCCTTATGTGCTAAATCCAAAAGGCTCCTCAAGTCCCATGTGCTAGAAGCTACATCCAAATGGCTCCTCAAGTTTCATGTGCCATTAGAAGCTACATCCAAAGGGCTTCTCAAGTCTCATGTGCTAGAATACATCAAAAGGATATGTTACCGTTCCTTTAAAATTCGATATCCACATGCCACAAACTAATGATAACGATAACGAGTAGATTGTCAAACATTGTAGCATGTGCAAAATTGATGAGAGTATTATAAAAGTTATACGAATGCCATCAAAATTAATGATAACGCAAGTCATAGAAACTATATAAATAGTAATAACAAAATTAATATTACATATAAAATTTTAATTTATTTTTTAATTTAATTAATTAATTTTTGTTTTGGTGGAAATGATTATTGCTGATGTATAATTAATATTAATTTATATGATAAAAAATATTTGTATTAATAATTATATATTTTTTTGAATTTCAAAATGTGAAGCAACTATAATAATTTTTGGATGGGGATATAGGTTAAAATATATTGATGTGGTAAAAATCAAATGTAAATTTGTGATTATTTCCGAATATATCTATATCTATATCTATTTAATTTATTTAATATATATATATATATATTGAAAATTTGTGATTATTTCCGAACATGTACACTGATTTCAACAAAGAACTGGTTCTACTTTTCTCTCACATTTTATATTATTTTATACTTAGTTTTAACACTGCTATATATCCTTTGCATTTTTTTTTTAAATAATTTTGCCACTCGTTCATAATCATTCTCATTGCAAAACAACATTGCCTTGTAAGGTGCAGTATTTGGTTGATTTTTTGAAGAGGTAAAAATTTATTATAACTCAGTTATTAATAGAAAATAAAGAAAATCATTTTTGAACATTGTTATATTCTTCATTTGAAAATGAGTTTTTTTTTGTTTTTGGTTTTTTTTGTTTTTTTTTGTTTTTTTTTTTTTTTTGTTTTTTGTTGTTGTTGTTGTGTTTTTTTTTTTTTTTTAATTAAAAATTGCATTATTTTTTAATCAGAAATTGGCTTGGTTAATTCTGATAAAATCTAGTTAGATGTAATATCTAAGTATAAGTTAACGTGATATTACATGAAGATTAAGGAATTTAGATTGATCGATCCTTGAGAAAAGCAACAAAAACCAAACTCCAAAGACAAGAAACCCTAAAATTGACATTCCCCACACAATTACTATTATCATGGAAATTGAACTCGGGAATGATCATGGATTTTTCCAAAGGTTCCCTTTTCCTTTTATCATACAAAAATCAATCCATTCTGAGGTGTGGTCAGGAACACATGCAGATGATACAATGATTGTGTTTTCTTGAGTTAATTCCAATTTGCGGGGTCTGGAATTGTAGCTTCTTCCTTATCACTAACTAAATGATCTAATTCATGGAAAGTTTGTGTTTGTTTACTGACGAACCTAAGACCATAGTTGTGTCTCTTCCGCCTCAATTTGAGGAGTGGACCCAACCTCTGAAGGATGAGATGGCACTACATGTGGCTAAGGTGAGGCTCAAGGACTTGATTTAGCTGAAGATATTTTTTGGTGTCGAGTGTTATCTAGTTGGTTTAGTTTGGATTTCTTGGATCCTATTGAAACTTTTGGATCTTTCGTGTGATATCCCTTAGCTAAAATGTTTTTGTATTTATATGTACATAAATTCATGTCTAGTTATGTGAATTAAATCGAAAGACATTGGAAAAACCTTAGAATTATCAACAATATTTAATGTTGATAATAACTGATAGTAAAGTTGTTTATTTTTATTTTGTAAATAAAGAAAGATCTAGGAAATTAGTGATTGGGTACAAAATGGTTGAAAGAGGAGAATGTTGCAATTTAATTATGGAAAGTTATTATTATCTATCAATAAGTCCTAGACATTTAATCTGTGGGATTAGATTTAATTAATGAATTATGATATTGACCAATTAAATGTTTCCTAGAAGAGAGGGAGTTGTCCTCAAGAGTGGGAAAGAAGAGCTCATTAATGAGAAAATAACTACTTGCCACCTGTTGGTGAGGTGGAGGTAGTTATTAACCACCAAAAGAGTAGTAGGTGGATAATATCTATTGCTTTTTTACTTTCCTCTACCTCATTATCTAAGAGAGATATTGAAGAGGAGCAAATAGTAGAGAATAGAGAAAATAATTGTAGGTTTGATTGCTTGGGGGGACATTGGTTGTGTAGTAGTGTCATCGTTGGGAGGAGCCAAGTACCTTACCATTAATTTTCTACTTGTTTTCAAGCTGATATCTCTAACTTCTATTTCTATTTGTTTTTAAAAAGAAAATAATTGAACTTGTGCTACATTAGGTGTAGAGAAAAAGAAGAAAGTTTCATGTTAACGCTAGACCATATATTATTTATGTAGGATGTAAGTCGAGTTAAACTATGTAAATATACACTAGAAAAAAAATTCTCTTGCAAAGTTATGGAATATTATTCTTTTAATAGAATTACTAGTCTTACAATTATCATGAATTGAAAGGTTTTTTATTAACAAAAAATATGGTGGGTCATAAATAAAAATACTAAGTTATTTTTATAGACTATAACAGTAGATTATTAATGTAAATAATTAAGTTAAAGTAAGAAAGGAGATGTATGTGTGTGTCAGATTTGTAATTTAGAAATCAAGAGAGAATATTGTAATTATTAGCACATGAATAACTTTATCAATACTCATAAACATAATAGATTCAGAAAAAGAATATTTGCTACTAAGCAAATAGCACAAACTAACAGAACACTAAGAATATAAACGAAGCATAAACATTGTAACAAAAATGACTATTCGTAAGCAAAATGAATATGCGCAAATGGCTTATATACAAGAGACAACCATAACTCAAGTGATTGAATATACATATATAATATTACATACAAAAATGACCCAAATAAATATTTGTAAAGTTTTAAAACGATGATACAAGAACTGTTAAAGTAAGATTGGAAGCACACATTTTTAGAAAAAATATTTATGAATGTGACAGTTCATGGGAGGAAAAATCCATAACTAAATATTAGTACAAAATACCATATCCATCTAGATAGTTATTCGACTAGAGGAATTTTTTTAACACTAACAACAATAAAAACAAAAACTTTGTCATCATACACTGCATTCATAAGCAAAGAACCTGACCTGGTGAGGCTCGTTGAACAATTAGATAGTTGCATAGTCAAACATCACCAAAGAAAGAAGCCATTTGTAGGAGCAAGTACTTCAGGAATTACACTCAATGAGAATAGAAATGTAACATAAATAAGATTCAAAGAAAGAAAACTTTATAAATAGAACTCACATCTGGATAATTTAGTAAAGATAGGGAAAAACGTTTACCTTCAGTTCAATATTGAACCAAGAATGATCCTTTTTCCCATATTAAGAAAAATATGGACAAATTAGAAGTAGCAGAATCTATCTCAAGTAACAACATAGGAAGGGTCGAAATAGAATATTTGAACACTTGTGTCTAACATTTTTTATTAACTAAAATAGATAGGAATTAATAAGCAATCAAGCATAATAATAACAAGGCTATTAGTAGAAACCAGTTCCATTTTAAGAAAAATATATATATGAATTAATATTTTAACAACTGAGAAGCACAATAATATTCTGGATACGAAATGAAAACATTCGTTTCTCATGAGAAAAAAATTATAGATAAATAGAGAAAGCTTTACGTCCACAACTTATGAGGGTAAATAAATAACCCTATAACAAGCCTAATTGCCAACAAATCAAATAAAATTCAAAATTCCAGTTAGGGTATATAAATATATATAGTCAATGAAACATGAAATATTGTCAAGAGGTAAACACAATGATTCTTTGTTGTCAATAGAGATGAAATGGAACATGAAATCTAGCCTATGTTTATTGCAATACACTACTATGGAGAGAGTTGGGAGGGCCATGGTGTATGACAACAATGAAGGGACTACAATATACGAAAGAGATATAGGGTCTTTAATATATTCAAAGCATTGGTAGTTTTGTGAGTTATCCTAAACAACAAAGTACCTAGAAAAACAAAAGTCCCAAGGATGTTATGCAATGGAGACAACTTCGAAAGATATTGTAACTAAAATAAGGAGAAGCATGTTGATCCAAACAATATAACAAACTAGAGTATGCACAATGTATCGCATGCAAGAAATACAATCATAATCGGAGAAGGTGCACAATGAATTGAAAGATAGTAGTCTTTGAGCATCTTTGAAGGCTCCATGTACTAGGGAGATGAAGTGACATTATAACAAATATATCCCTATGTGTAGTGGTAGGGATGATGTGGAAACTAATATACTTGGTCATGGGAGTAAGCTAAATGAGAGCCTAGAGAGACTAATTGAAAATGTTGGGATGTGACTGAGCCCAATAGTGTTGGCAATGTGTTCCTTGAACTGAGGATGCATCTATTCTAGTGTATTATTCCAATGTAGCCACCTCTAATAAACTTACATGAAAATTCAATGTCTAACTTTACAACTAATAGGGGACTATGGCTGAATATATCCTTGTTATATAGTTTGATGGTGGTGTGTTCACAATAGAAGGGATAGTGAGATGATTTTTTGGATAACCATGGTTGAGATCTTGAGTTGGGCAACCTTGAGAAGGTGCAACTAAGGCTTAGATAAAATATGTCAAACATTTTTTAATGTGGATTAGAAGTGGTCATGTTGCAATATCTAATATGTACCTATGTATCTTTCTAAATAGAGTGGGCGCCCTATATAATAGAGGTTTAGTTGTAGTTATAACCATGAGAGATGTATCCTATGTTGTGTTTAGATGCATGATTAAGACAATGCCATTACTAAAAAAGAGAGTATAAGGTATGATGATTGGACTTTCCAATGCATCAAGCAGTATGTCTCTATGTTGTTATGATAAAGATACCTTCCTATAATAGATGACGTTAGATGTTGAGAGGTATGTTGTAATGTTGGACCATGTTGAAGTGTTACTAGAGAATCAGTTATGCATATTTTCATGGTGCCGAGTGAATGCACTAAAGTAAGGGAATGAAATTTCTAAAAAGGGAAGTGTAGAATGAATTGAAGAGATGGAACTAGGGTATTTCAATAACAGATAGCATAAAAGGTAGTTATAAGAAGGATGAGGGTTTGAAAATAAAGTAATAGATACCATGGTATTGTAGTGAGTGGGTCAAGGTATATGTGTTTGTGCTAAAATATATGGATAATGAGGATGGTTTGGAATGATGATTAAGAGAGAGAGATTGTGAGTAAGTGGAGGTGTTATAGTATTTATAGGAAGAATACATAAAGAGAGACATTTATGCAATAGTAGTTGCTAAAATGCACCATGGTGAGAAAGAGGAATGATAACAATGATTAATTTATATGAATTTTTGTCTTTGAAGAGAATGCAAGTATTATTGTGAGCATCATAAAGAGCCATATATTGTTCTTGATATGGGAGGCTTAGGATCATATAGATACAATAAAGTGGAAAGATGTTTAAATTGATGATGTCTTTGAATGGTTGAATGCAAAAAGTTACTACAAATGTCTAAATAATTAATAGACAAAGGTCATGATATAGTACTTCAATAAGATAACGTGGAGAGGGATAGGGAGCTATGATAAATTATAAGAGCTGCACAAATTCATAAGATATGAGGTTATTTTGAGTACCATTTTTTAGAGTCATGGTTGTTAGATGGTCTTTAATCTAGAAATTATCAATGAAAAGAAAGTTGGGAGATTGAATGGTATTGTTTTGGGTCATGAGAAGGAGAAATGGGTTTGATATGCTAAGCTATGGTAAGGTAAATATTTATAGATTTGATTAAGGAGAAGGAATTGTAAGGGGGTCTTTATATGCATAGTTATACTAATTGATATGAAAGGATTTGGATGCATATTGAAATTTTAAATTATGGTAGTATGATGTAGAATCTGTAGATTGTAACCCTATACAATTAATTGTTGCAAACAAATTCTTAATAAAAACATAAAAGATATAATGGCACACACACAAATTTACAATGGCCACTCTCTATAACCAAAATGCTTCCTTTATTGCATGAGTAGCCACCAAAGATACTTCCTCTGAATTAACAAAGTTTCCTATTTTCTTAATCTCTTTTAATTTTTGTGCCCAAAATGAAATTTGTTGCACCAATATCCTTCATGTCAAATTTAGAATAAAATTGGGTTTTCACTTCTTGGATGCTATTATTTTCATTCCCAATTAACAACATATCATCTACATACAAGAGAAAATAAATAATACTATCACCAACTAATTTAAAATACACATAGCGATGTTCTTTGCTTCTTTTGAAACTAAGTCCCAATATATATGTATCAAAATTTTGATACCATGTCCTTGGTGATTGCCTAAACCCATATAAAGACTTTTTCATACTACATACCAACTCTTTATTACCCCTCATACCAAAACCTTATGGCTACTTCATATAAATCTCTTCTTCTAGATTCCCATGTAGGAATGTTGTCTTCATATCCATCTATTCTACCTCAAAATCAAAAGAAATAAAAATAGATCAAAGAAATCTAATAGAAGCTAAATTTGCAATAGGAGAAACAATATCACTAAAGTCAACTCCTTGCACTTGGAAATAACCTTTTCCTACTAATCAAGCTTTGCGTTTCTCCACTTTGTCTTTTGCATTTAGTTTATTCTTAAACACCAAATTGTTGCCAATGGGTTTTCTTCCAGTTAGCAACTCCACTAGATCCCAAGCATCATTATTGTCCAAGGCTTCCATTTTTTTAACTATGGCCTTTTTCTATAGTTTTCCATTCTTCTGATTCTTGTTCTTCTATAGATTCTATTCATCATCCTTTATTTCAAAATCAGAGTATGTGATTCCTAATCTTCTGATTCTTGTTCTTCTATAGATTCTATTCATCATCTTTTATTTCAAACTATATCTTCTATGGTTATTTCTCCCTTGGTAGGGCTTCTTGTTTGATAACATCTTCTACTTCTGTAAATACCACATCTCTACTGTACAAAACCTTATTTATTTCTTTGTTCCAAAGCTTGTAACCTTTTAAACCATCATTATAACCAATAAATATGCACCTTTCATATTTTCTATCCAACTTAGTTTTATTTCCCTTTGAAACATCGAAATATGCATCACAACAAAATACCCTAAGATGTGTGAGAGATGTTTTCTTACTAGTCCATACCTTGTGTTGAGTCTGATCATCTAATGCTAATGAGGGTGATCTATTTACCATGTAACATGCAATATCCATTTCCTCTACCCAAAATTCTTATCCTAACCCAACATCGCTAAGCATGATTCTTGCTTTCTTCATCAACACCCTATTCATCCTCCCTACAAATACATTTTGTTGAGGTGTGTATGGGGTAATATTCTATTGTGTTATACTAAAAATTTTATAGAACTCTTCAAATTCATTCCCACAAAACTCTCCACCATTATCCATCCTCAACACATTTATTTTCTTATTTTTCTGATTCTCTACTAGAGCCTTAAATTCTTTAAATCTATCAAAGAATTCATATTTCTTCCCAAGGAAATATATCCATGTATTCCTAGATATTTCATCTATAAATGAGACATACTACACATATTTACATAATGATGGAATGGACACGGGTCCAAACACATCACTGTGTACTAGTTGTGGTATTCCCTCTTCCCTCTTAGCACTAGAGGAGAACATCACTCGATTCTGCTTCCCATATAAGGAATGTTAACATAAGTCAAAGTCTGAAGAAAAACTAGAGATACATTAAACCATACCATTTCCATGCAATACCCAAAGACCCCTCTCTCTAATGTGTCCCAGTCATTGATGCCACATCATAGTCTTTTCTTTTGAAGTTGTAATAACCAAACTATCCTACAAGTTTGGTAGAGAACATAAGAGAGTGATGCACTTATATTCATGTGAAATATTAATATCAATAGATAACAATTGACTTAACACCATTTTTTGAATTTATTTAGATGCTTTTTCACCAAGTCTCCTAAATTTGTTCACCAAGAACTTAGAATGACACAAAGCCCCTAACTTGTCCCATAAATCCTTTGGTATATATTTCCCTGATGTATTCAATACTATTGAATCTAAGAGACACAATCATATTTTTTGTTTCTAATCCAACTTTGTCTAGCCTTCTATTGACATCCCCATCAGTGCAATACTTGGATTCACATCAATCCACTAATCTCTGTCCACCAACAAGTCTTCCATTTTGAGCTCCCATGGCTAAAAAATTTTCCCATTGAATTTCTTGATCTTTATCTTTGAATTGCTTGCCATTTTTCACCACAATAATCACTCCTATAGAACTCCCATTATAATAGGGTCCAGTACATGCTCAAATGAATCCCATTATCCACAAAAAAATCCTTTTGAGGTCAAAAATGCTTTAAGAAAGAATATAACACATACCCAATAGAATGTGTTTTTGTTTTATGGAAATTTCACCATTGGTTTAGGATAGAGGATGAACAACCAATTAATTTAAGGTTTTGAGGGTGATCTAGAGAAGGCGACTTGCTAGGATTACAGATAGCTATGGGGTTTGGGTTGTTAGAGGACCAGAAATGAAGGAAAATATCTACTTTGTGTTTAATATAAAAGGAATGGATAAAGGCTTGGTTAAGAGTGCTACTCTCAATCAAAGAAAATTCATAGAAAAGGGATTAATAACCAAAATTAAAGTTGAGAATAATTACTCATTCATTTCTTGAATATAGAGTCAATTCATATTGTTGTGAAAAATCTAAATATATCATTGTACTACTTCTTTGAGAACTTGAAAAGGTTTTAACCACCTACACATGTGGTTGAATAAATGCCCTGTAGGTAGAATCATTATCTTATTTATTCACAAAAGGAATTTCAACTGGTGATGGGATTTGAAGCAGAGAAGTAGCATCATCATTGAGTTTGAAACATAATTTTGGTGCCCTGAATTGTTATTGCCACCAAGTTTGAGCGATCCCTTATAAATGGTGATTAACAAGGAGCAATGTTTGAGCATTATATCTATCTCAAAGTAGGATATGAGGTTATATATCCATGAATCTAAGATATCTCCATCAATGTTTTCACCATATGCCTATAAAGTAATTCTTGTATCTAGCTAAAAAATGGAAATATGAAGTTTATTTCTTGAGTATTCATGGAGGTTATTTTTTATTTCTTTAACTGATTTATTTAGGGATGAATCCCCCTAATTTTATAGGAATTTCTATGTGAGGGAATAAAAATATGTGCATTTTGAGGGAGGAGAGTCTAAAAACCCTAGTGCCTAGAAGACCCTAGAACAATAGTGAACGAAGGCTCAATGGGATAAGGGAAGGCAACAAGAGGGAATGAAGTAATGATTTTGGTAGGGAGATATTTCCCAATACAAATCTAACTAAATGTAAACCAAAAAAAATATTAATAAAATAACCTAAGAAAACTTTAAGGGAGATCTAGGTGGGAGGATGATTCTCCAAAGTAACCCTGCAAAATTTTTCTTATTGCAACAAGGTTTCCACTTCAAATCTAGATAACATATATAATAGCTTGATAATCGTCACTAATGTAGATCTTGGTGGGAGGGAACACTTCAATATAAACAAATCTAAGCATATACTACAACAAGTAAGAGATTATGTGTGATTGGGGTAAAGAGCACGAAAACTAAAAGCATGAGTCTCAATGATCATGGTCTAATTCTTTAATAATAGATGATGACAATGAATACCTATCAAACTAGAAATCACTATCATGAAAGGGAAACATGCAACTTGAAGCAACAAAGATAAATAACAATAGATATGAAGAAACTATGAAAAGGAAGCACACGACTTGAAGCAATGGATAGAAATAACAATATATACGAATAAAAACAAGGAAAAATGGCCTAATTTCTTCATCCTAACCAATAACCTTATATAGGACTACAATGGGTCCACACATTGCCAAACACAACATAAAGGATGGAAAGGTGAAATTCCATGCTTTCACCTCTAATACAAGTTGAAATGTGGAACTACATGCTTACACCTCAAATAAAAGTTGAAAGGTGGAACTGCATGCTAGCACCTCAAATAAAAGTTGAAACGTGGAACTACATGCTTACATATCAAGTAAATTTTGATTAATTTCCTACTAGGAATGATGAAACATTTCCCTAGAAGTTGGCCAGTAATTAGTAAAAGATAAAGGTGTAAATATGAAATTTGAAGACATTGAAAATATTATAAATTTATGAAATTTGTGATGATACACATCATATTTCATGTGGAATAGTTATGAAGTTCAACAATTTAATTAATGAAAGCCATAAAGTATACATTTAATTTAGGTTATATATAATAAACTAAAATAAAAAGCATAGTGAATAGCTGTATATATATACTTACAACCTAAAATATATATATATATATCTATAATTTTTATAATTATTATAAGTAAATGATATATTTTCTATGTACTTTGGTGTGCTATATTTAATGGTAGAGTCTTTTGAACTTTTGACATGATGTCTCAAGATAAATTTCTATGCTAAGTGTATTTGTTTCATGCTTTATTTTAGACATTGAAATTAACATTCACTAATTTGTATTGTGTGCCATCTGTGAATTTGGGGTACTTCCTATGAGTTTATCTATAAGGTGTTCCTTTGAACAAGTTCTGTTAAAATTATAGGTGAGGCACAAGGATCCACTTAGTAAACCCATAACATAGCACATGCATTCATGGGAATATAATGAATACCTCTAATTTTAATTTGAAATTCCAAATCTTTTATTACTAATACACCCTCCCAATGCATCTTTCCAAATAAAATAACCCCTTATTTTCGCTAAATATTGTAAGTACCATTTTAGAGACATTTTTAATACCACTCATTCTTTCTACCCTACTATATTGGTCCAAATATTTTGCATAAATATCTAACATATACTTTAGAAATGTTGTTTAGCATATGGTACCTGAGGTTTGAGTCAAACTTATCAAAAATTAGGATATCATTTAATCTTTGGACCATTCTATAAAATTTGTGGTCATTTTTACTATTTGTTCAAATATTTTCGTGGTTCATTGAGAAAATTTATAAGTACAACTACTAGATATATATCACCCCCATCCATCATTTTTTTCACTTCCAACTAGAAAACTTATGAATGTAGATCTCTTTACATTGGTAATTCAAGTCTCATTGCAACTTACTTCCATCCTCTTGATAATTCCAACCGTATTAGAGGAAATTTCAGCCTAAAAGTGTCATCCTAAGGAAAAGTAATAAAATAATAGGGAAACAATAGAATAAGAGTTATAAATTTTGGAGGAAAAAGAAGAAAACTATTTTTTCAATTATATTTTTGGTTTATCTATTTACATGTTTACTCAAATTTCAAGTGTAGACACTCGTTGGATGCAAAATTACACATTTACAACCTCTATCTTTCAATTTTTATCAATCCGCCTGAGTCTTCTTTAAAAACACATAAGGTACTCGTTGGAATCAAAATTAACTTTGCGCATCCAACAAGTTGTCCTACACTTGAAACTTTGAGTAAATGGTATAAGGAGATAAGTAAAAAACATTAAAAGTAGTTTTTTAAAATTTTCCCCAAAATATTTAATGTATTTTTTTTTTTAATATTAAATATTGATTAGTTTACATTTATGTACATGAAAATTTCATGAGTCACTTTCTAAGCTAGAAATTTTCTCTATAGTAAAAAATGCAAAAATACTCCAATACTAACATTTTTAAATTATGTAAAATTCTAACAACACCCCTTACTTTTGATATCCTTATAATTTCAATCCATAAAAAAATTATACCTTGTCAAAAATCAATACAACTTTAAAATGAGATACTTGGTATGAATACCTCCTCATTATAGAATTTCTTGGTAAAAAAAAGAGTTACAAACTTATACAAATGCTTTAATCATGTAAATAATATCACCTCCAAAAAATATATATATCATATTTACATTTGATATCCTTTCATTGAAAAACTTCTCCCATCAAAATTCTATGGTGATTGTTGTCCTTCTCAAACAAACATTTGAATATATAAGTTAGGTTTAGATGAATTTCCTCTTCTATTATGTTAGTGTTTCTCATTTCCACTTAGCTCTACACCTCAAAATTTTACTGACACAATACCTAACCTCTCTTCTTTTATACCCTAAAATTTTTAGTTAGCTAACGTGTCTACTAAATATGTATGTACTCCTAATTTAATATAAAAATCTCCTCAATCCTTAATAACAACCAATTTTATACCATCCAATATATTAAATTATATCTAACTTTTTCCAAGTAATCCCAAAACAAACCCACTTAATATGATATTAGTTAACTATATGCGTAAACATATATAAATATAAGTTTCACTCATGTGTCTAAAAATAGATATAAAGGGACATAAATTTACATCATAATACTCTAGGATAGGTCGATATACAATGGAACAATGGTAATCTCTCGAAGGCATAAAGAGACACATGTTACAATCAAACGAAGAGAGAAAATTTATCGGGAATGAAGAGGGACTTTAGGTGGCATAAGGAGGTTGCTACTCTAGTTGTACTTGTTCATGTATAGTCACACTAGCCACTCCAATACTATGGTAATTGAGTATTAAATATCTATAATCATCCTTTTTTCTTTACAAGATATGTCATTTATATTCATCTTTGTTCTTTACCATGTGTGACATTCTTTTCTTCACTGTCCCATTTATTTATATTTATAGAAATTTTCTTTCCATCACTCTTAACATATTAGTGTGATTTTTTTTATTTTTATTTTAACTATTTAATATATATTTTAGACTATTGATATAATATAAGAAATATATTTATTTAAAATATTATTAAATGAATATAATTATTTAATAGATATGTTTTAATTTTAAATAAGAATTTTAATAGTTTTAAGTTAATTATTATAATTATCCCAGTGCAGGGAAGAGATTTAATCTCTATAGATAATTTAAAATATTTTTAATAGTATACACAAATTAAAGGCGGAATTTTATCTCTAAAGTAGTTGTCTTTTTCCCATTTTGATTAAAAAGATTAATTAAAAAAATATCATATAAACAAGTGCCATATGAAGTGAATTATGATTTTCTGGGCATGTGGTATTGATAGGTCATGGTATTGCTACATTGTATAATAGCAAAGACTCTTTATCAATTGAAAGTCCATAATAAGGTGGGAGTAAATTTCCATGATTAAAAATATTTTTCCATATTTTTGAATATATATATGTGTGTGTGTGTGTGTGTGTTTAACTTATATATTGAATATTTTTATAATTAATAATAATAATAATCTAGTTATAATCTAGTGACTTTTATGAATTTTTTAAAATTTTAAACGAATGCTAGATGTATCATGGAGTAAGTATTTTGATAGCTTTTATCTCATGGATTGATGTCTATTAACATTTAACATGGTAGGGATTTAACCTCCAGATAATATTTATTCTTAGTTGTAGCGATGAATTAAAAGTTAAGATTTATTT
>APFE031650912.1:1146-71045 GCA_000404065.3 Pinus taeda | reverse complement strand
TAAGCATTATTAAGTATTGTCTGTCTTATTCATAGAATCTCACTCTGAGAAACAATTATTATTCTAACCAGATTTGGTCTTTATGAGAGTACAAGGTATTTATAAGCAACTATGTAGTGAATGTAATGGTTAATGGATTTCAAAATCATGGAGTGAATGTGTCACAAACCCAATAGCTCTTTCTTGGACTCATCGTTTGCATTACTTGCTACACTAGTTGAACAAGAAGGAGTCACCCCCAATGTGGGAAAATTTTCATCATCTACAAACTAGATATAATATATGCCTGAGGAGGTTAAAGTAATGAAGGCAATGGCCTCCACCATATGTATATTTATCGAGCGAATTTACCCATTTTGGAATTCTTATGACAGTAAGGACAATATAACCCTCCCATACAACTATAACATGTTTACATACTATACACTTCAAATTTCACCCCCCAAGTGGCACTAGAGACTAGTACAAAAGGTATTATCTTAAGCTTTATCACTATATAAAGAAAAAATTAGCCAAAATGCACAGCCAACCATGGTGATCTATTATGCAATTTCTACAGGAATTGAATGCAACCCTTATTGGCAGCTCTAGATATGGTTTAAGAGAAAAAATTGTTCATCAGCCACTTTCATAGCAGTAGGTGACTAATATGTGTAGAGGCTATGGATACAGGAGATGTAGTAGAATCCCATGTAAAATTATTATTACAATAGTTATTCTTCAACAAATTGTATATATCGTTCATTGAGAATATGTGTTATAGGTGGTTGGCTTCAAAAATTTTAAGGCAACAAGATTCACTTGTTGTCTCACTATTTATATGAAAGGAAATTCGAATTGTAAGCATAGAAGCCAATTCGTCAAGAGAACACTATAAGTAGGTTTCATGTTGCATAGTCTTCTAAAAGAAGCACATATTATTACCATTACCAATTCATCATAAATCTTCTTAACATGACCCTAGTCTTACAATGTTTGGTTCTATGAGCATAATGTCCCTATTTCTCCTCCCATCCTTTGACTGTATGACATTAATGCAGTTGTCACCCCTGAGCTTGGGACCAAAAAAGGGATTCCAAAGGTTCATACTACCTCCACCCTGTACCACTCTTTAGGCCTTTACTGAGATGCTAGAGGCAATGTAACACCCTCCTCCCACATCTACCCATGTAGCAGCTAACCGAGGTAAACGTGTGACAAGAAGTTACTATGATATGATTCGACCTCGTAAGTCACCTTAAGGAAGTGGAACCGACAGAATAAAGCCATAAAAAACCTTCCACATCAGTAATAGGACTCCCAGGAACCATCCTAACCACTCAGGTAACCAACCCCTAGGTCCCACTGAGTTTTTAAACTATTAAACCCTCGAACTCTCCCTTCATATGGAAAAGCATGCATCCAAGAGGCTCCAGATACTCCCACAACCCAGGTATGAATGTGTCCAGGGAGTTTTCTACCCAGTGTTGTGCCCGTGTCTCTAGAATTTGAGCCACCTTTTTAGGCCCAGAGACCAGGTCACTACCCAAAACTCAATGACACTTTCAAAATTGCAAGATAACAACTATACAATGATACACATACAATTACTTGAACAAGGACTTGATTGGACGCCTATTATCCATGACATACATTTCGTCAAACAGGTCACAATTATGTAATCTACAAGTTTAAACAATATATCTGAGCATATGGGTCTCATGCTTATCTAAGAATCACTAAGAAGTATTGATGCCTCAACATATTAGCTGCATTTCTATCCATTAGGCCATAGCTACAATGTTCATCCATTTACAAGTAAAAACATGATGAGAGCCATGCATAGCCACTGTCATAATACATGTTAATAACCAACATAATAACAACAGAAATACCAAGGAAACTACAATCATATAAACCATTATAATACTCATGAAATAATAAGGAGAAATAGCCTCACATTAATAATGCAAATGCCACCCAGTTGTGGGACTTACATGAACCATTCGACTTTAGAAATGGCTAATCCAAATCTCTCTTCAGTTAGTCAACCTCACTCCATATTCCAAGCATAAATATGGGATCTCATAAAACAAATCAATCAAAACCATATAGGGCTTCCAGAGGCCAAACCACATCAACCCATCAAATAGTGATTCCACCTCACAGTCGGACATCACAAACCATCACCAAATTGGTCTCTACCCAAGCCTTCCAGGGCTCTATAGCATTTGTTCTAGCCAAGGCTTCTAGGACTAGTAACTCAACCCACAACTGTCATCGGGTTTCTAGAGTGTTTGTCCAACCAGGGCTTCGAGGACTAATAACTTAACCCATCAAGGGCTTCTAGAACATTTTTTTAACCAAGGCTTCTAGGACTAGTAACTCAACCCAAGCTATTATAGGGCTTCCAGAGTGTTTGTCCAACCAAGGCTTCCAGGAACTAGTAACTCAACCCAAGCTAAGGAAACATGAGAACCAACCAAAAAAATAAAGAAATGAACCCACAACACTAAGTCTATCCCAGAAATGGAAAGGCTAGGAAAATCCACTGTCAATCTAGGAAGTCCTCCATGCCAATGACAGATCATGACCAATAAACCACATGCATATGCTATGCATGCCAAAACTAGTGAGGAAAAGACACATGCAACTAGGTACCTACAAGAAAAACCTATTATAGTTGTTGATCATGATGTCCTCTTGCACTTTCATGCTCTTCCTTTGTCTTCTTTCTCCAAAAATCCATGTATGCCACACTCTCCAAGAGTGCTTGAAGAAAACTCTATTAGGTGTGTGTTATATTCTTTCCACGACTAGTCGAATGCACTGGACGCAATAGGGGGGTCGTAGTGGGGGTGAAGGCCCCCTGTCAAGGGGTTTCAGTGGGACGGTAGCCCAGCTGTATGGGGTCTGGGGTAGCACCATGATAAAAAAAAAATCGGGATCCTATATTAGGTGTGCGGACCTACCTATGGTTTTGTGCATGGGTTTTGCACATGGTTTTGGGCATGATGGTTTTCTGCCCAGGTATTTTGTAGATCCCATCAAGGGAACTATGGTTACGTTCTAATATAGGGTTAATGGATTGGGGTTTATGAATGCTTCAACATGTATATATATGTACTATAACATTGAAAGGAACATAATGAAAAATCAATCTGGTATTCCCAGTTTTGAGATCCGAGGGAAAATATATGTGTATTTTTCTGTGTTTCTCTCCATTGTATATTTTCTGTTTTTTAAGAATTCGTTTGTATGTAATTTCTGTATAGGGTTAAAACCTACATTTGGTATCAAAGTTGTTTCAGCTTCAAGGGGACTCCTTTTTTACTGAGAGGTTTTTCTCAGGGATGTGGTAGACCTTGTTTAATGGGAGCTATGTGGAGTTGATTCTTATGGTGAAAGAAGATGACGAGCAGTGGAAAGATAGAGATCGAGAAATATAATGGTTGTGCAAGCTCAAGATGGAGGATCTTCTAGTAGATAAAGCTTAGTGGATCAGGTAGATTCAGGCACTAAACCATCTTCAATGTCAACAGAAGATTGTGCGAAGCTAGATCAAAAGGAAAAGATCATAATATGGTTGTGTATCTCCGATTCATTATTGTTGAATGTATTAGGGGAAGCTATAGTGAAGGATTTGTGGGTCAAGTTAGGGAATTTTTACCAATCTAAGTATTTCGTGAACAAATTGTTTCTGCAGAAAAATTTGTATAACCTGAGGATGAAAGATGGAGACTCAGTTATAGAGCATCTAAATACCTTTAATATTGTGGTAAGCCAGTTGTTATCTGTTGATATAAAAATTTCATATGAAGATAAGTGCATCAGTTTGTTGTGTTCTCTACCATATTCTTGGGATAGTCTAGTTATTTCTATCAGTAGAAATACAACTACCTTGAAGTTTGATGAAATAGAATCATCCTTGTTGTCGGAGAAGATGAGACAAAAAAATATTGAGAGACAAAATGGAGATGCCTTATCTGTTCAAGTATGGTCTCAAATTGAAAACAAAAATAAGTCCTCCAGTGGGAGATCTAAATCTCTAGGAAAGCATGTAAAGATATGTTGGAAATGCAGAAAGGAAGGGCACTACAAAAAGGGTTATAGATCTAAAGCTCCTAAGAAAGGAAAGGGATCTAATGATGCTCCTTCTGCACAGGTGAAAACCACCTGAGATGAAGGTGGGGATGGGTACTTGTCTTCTTTTTCAAGTACACATGTAGATGATGAGGCATGGTTGATTGACTTAGGTGCGTTCATTCACTTGACTCCCCATAGGGAGTGGTTCTGTGAGTATGAGAAATATGATGGTGGTGATGTCTTCTTAGGGGATGATAGGAAGGCTAGAATAGTCAGACATGGAAAATTCAAGCTGAAGTTGCAAGGTGGAAGGATTAAAACACTTCTAGGTGTTTTACATATTCTTTCATTAGCTATAAATTTGATTTTTGTAAGAAAGATGGATGATTCAGGTGTAAAAATAGTGTTCGAGAAAGATATATGCAAGATGGTTTAGTGAGCACTAGTGTTGATGCAGGGAGTTCAGACTGGAACTCTATAAAATATCCTGGGTAGTATTGTTATTGATGGGTGCAATAGTTCTATGGTCCCTAAAAGTGGAGTAGAAACTCTAGTGGTCTCTGGAGAAAAGACCAGGTTATGGAATCAAAGGCTTGGACATATTGGAGAGAAGGGCCTTCAAATACTTCATGGTAAGGGTATGGTAGAAGGTGTGTCTAATTTCTCTTTGGATTGTGATTTCTTTGAACATTGTGTATATGAGAAGTAGAATCGGGTAAGCTTCCCCTCTAGTGCTAAGAGGTAAAAGGGGCTATTAGAGCTTGTGCATAGTGTTGTGTTTGGACCTGTGTCAGTTCCATCATTGGGTAAGTTTGTGTACTGCATATCATTTATAAATGACTTCTCAAGGAATACATGGATATATTTCCTCAGGAAGAAATCTGAATTATTTGACAAGTTTAAATAATTTAAGGCTCTAGTGGAAAACCAGACAGAGAATAAGATAAAGGTGCTAAGAACAGATAATAGCAGAGAGTTCTGCAAGAAATAATTTGAAGTGTTATGTAAGAAGTGTGGTATGACACAGTAGAATACTACTCCATACACACCTCAGCAAAATGGAATTGGAGAAATAATGAAAGCGTTTCTACCATATATTCAAGGGGTAACAGACAAGATTGCAAGAATCCTCAGAAAGAAGGACATAATCACTCATTTCTTGGCTCCCGGAACTATTAGACATAGTATGAGATCGGTCAAGGATAATATTGATAGACACCAACTTAAGGGAGTTTATAAAATAGATTGTTCATGTGGGAAAAGTTACATTGGTGAAACAGGTCATTCCTTGCAAACAAGACTGAAAGAACATATAGCTGATATTAGGAATGACAGGTCTCATACCTCGGCCCTCGCAGAGCACTCCTCTAAAACTAGGCATGATCTCTGTGTGGAAAACGCCTCTATTATCACAAGAGAAGAACATCATCATAGACGAAAAATCAGAGAGGCTCTCGAGATTATGAAGCATCTGCATAATCTCAATAGGGACAATGGCATCGAGATCAGTGGTAACTGGTTTCCCTTAATCACAGAAATTATGACCTCCAATGCTTCCTAGGTTTGCCCTCAATAGGTTTCTTCACCCCCCCTTTTTCAAACTCAAGGCCTTAAGAATTAATAATATTCAAATATAATAATCATTAATCTACTAATTTCTTAATAATAAATTAAAAAGTAAATAATTCATAAGTTATTCTAATATTATTATTATGACTATTCATTATAAATTACCTCTTATGATTATTAAAATAAAAATTAATATTAATTATCTTTGATTATTATTGTTATAGGTTATAAACTATTAGTATTATCATTGATTCATTGAATTAATAATAGATCCATTGAATTAATAATAGATCGATTTGCTCTGGGAGTCAAATCAAACGAATGCTCGACCTGATAGTTCAACGGTACCCCTGTGGGTGAGGAGAAGATGTTCTTGTATTCTTTCATGACCGCATCCCTGTGCTTCTACCGCGTGGAGGAGCCTTTCCCGGGGCCATGGATGTTGCTACGATATTCCCTTACTTTGAGAGAAAGCTAGAAATAAAATGAATTTCCTAGTCTCGGAGATGATCTTACTGCATTTCTTAGTAGAGATCAAAGAGGTGGCGGTAGGTGGGGCTACCTCCGGTATCCTGTGTAATGAATTACCCAAAGAAATAATAACAGCGTGAGGCCTTGACTCATACATAGCATGTCTCTTCCACAAGTATGGTTGGCCTAATAATACATTGTAAACATCAAGAGGTGCAACATCACACAATACCTCATCTGTGAAGGGCTTGATGCTATAGGGAAGGCGGCACTATTGGCAGACTCAGAGGTCTTGTCCTTGGTGAAGCCACCCAATGTTGTACAGTTGTGGGTGTGGTATGGTCAGTAGGCCCAAACAATTCACAACCTCTATTTAAATGAGGTTTTTTTTAGCTGCCACTGTGTTATAGCTCCAAATCTCACTCTTAAGGTTTGTGAAGCTGCACTCATGGCCTAGGGCAACCCCTCCTTCCAGACCTGGTCCCAAATTTAAAAAAGCTGTGTTTTTTCCCTATACGCGACATTGCTTTGAGCTAAACACGTGTATACGTGGGTCTGGGTATACCCAACCCGCGTATATGTATAAAAACACTTTAAAAAAAAAATCTCCTTAATTTCGGGCAGAGATCACGGGTTTTACCTATTGATCACCTGTTAGTTCTCGTGGCCCAACTATTCCCAACGAATTCCCAACTAAAAAACTAATTTGGGAGAAGTATAAAAAGGCTTCCATGGGAAGGCCAAAGGGAGGAGAGAAGAGAGAGAAAGATTGTTATGCTGAGATTTCCCTGACCAGGTCTAAAGATCCTTGTGCTTCCTGCACTTCCCCCATTCTACAGGAAACCCTTGTTTCCTTGTGTGTGTTGATGATTTCATACTACTTGAGAGATCATGGAATGAGTCATGGAAGGAGTTTGTTAAAGGCTTGAGATTGGACGAATCCGGGAGACGGTTCTGCTTGGAGCCTGAGAAAGGATGACTCAGGTGAAATTGTTCCTTTTTTGTACTTTCTTTGTCTATAATAAAAGAAACACATCTCTTTGTTCCTGATATAAATCTTCTTCATGTTATGATATTCATGTTATGATTCATATGTGATCGGTTGTTTAATTGCATAACTAACTACCTTTCCTTATAATATGAACTTGGTTTCTTTATGACATTTAGTCCATATACTGTTGCACTTTCTTGAATTGTTTGTTTTGCAGGTCAAAGGAGCAAAGGAACTCCAAGAAGGGTTTGGACCCTGGGAGGCTCTTCTCAAATGTAGGACCTTAGGTATGCCCCCTATCGTAGAGTTTTCTTATAGTAGCTTTATAATTGCATGGAATGTGTGTTTCTTTGCATAGATAACCTTCAGTCTGCTAGGGTATTCACCAAAGACCCTAGGGGAGTTTATCCCACAACAGAATTGGCAAATCCACTGGGGAAAACACTATTGTTGTTCCTAGTTTGGGTGTATTCAAGCCAATCAGGGCTCAGCTGTCTATTTATCTTCTGTTACTGTGTAGTCAGTGCCTGAATTGTGAGCTTTGATCAGTTTTTTCTAGACTTGTTTTTGTTTTTCTTAGAAGCTTTTTTATACGCTAGTTTCTCTATTTACAGAAACGTATATAAGCATCTTTCCTTAAGTGAACCTTTGTATACGCAATTTTCCTTAAGCCTTGTCACGTATACACGCATCTGTGTGCAAACACAGTCACATATATCTTTAATTTTCAATATTTTTGAAATCTTTTTGTTTCTGGAAGATTGTATGTTGGTCTGATTCAGTTTGGAACAATCATTGTTCTGTCACAGTCTTTAGTTTTACAGAAAGTGTCTTGTTTCGATTTCTCTCTGATTGTGAAAAGGTTGGTCTTGTTCATTTTCTTGTAACCATCATTTATTTTTTTTGCTTAAGCACACAAGGTTTCTTGCAAGGAATCTTGGCTGCTCTGTGTATTCAGGATAAAAAGATTGATTTCAATCTTTGTGTTGAGTTTTGTTTTAATTACTTTTTGGTTGGCGTGTTTGAACTAGTTTTATGACCATTTGCTTTTCTTGCTTTTCGAAATTCGTTTGTTCACGCTTTCTTGAAAGTTCTCTTTTCAATCTTTTGGTTTCCATTGCCAAGCTCATCTCGCTGCTTGTTGATTGTTAAAATCATTTCAAAGCACCTTTTTTTGTTTAGTTCCCACTTGTTTTGTGTCGCAAGCTCGCAAAGTGCTTCATTGCCTATTTTTTTCGGTCATCAAGTTTCAGTCTTGTTAGAGCATGTTTGAAAAGTCGTTTTTGAGTTGCTTTTGAAGGAAACTTCTTGAAACTTTGTTTTGCTTTCTTGAACTTTTTTTTGATTGAGTTTTCCTTTTTGTTGAGTGAAAGTTCCTATTTGTTTGTCTTCATCTTGCTTTTAGTGCTTAGACGAAATAAGAAACAAAAACTTATATTCCATCTAAACATTTAAGTGGAAAATCTAAAATCGATAAACAAGCAACTTTCATCTTTTGATTTAAGAGTAGTTTTGAATTTTGCATCAGCATGTATTTATTGCATTAGGATTAGTTTGTGCATCTTTCTAGGCATTTATAGTTTTGTTAGCTTTTGTGAGTGTGAAGTTTGAAAAGAAAAAGATCGTACTTTTATTTGAAGTTCCTTTGAACCCTATAGAAATTGCTTTTCATTGAAAAACGAAAAACAAGTGCATGTGCATGTAGTTTGGTTTTATTAATTTCTTTTGTGTCATAAAACCACAAGTTTCACTTTCGTTATCCCATGACTTAAATAACAGCCCATTAAAATCAAGCGCTAATTTAAAATATACTAGAACTTTATATTTGTCAGATACATCAACAAGTTTTAGGATATTTTAGGGCCTTGGATTAGGTGTGTGGAGAGTTAAATCTCCAAGGCCATTTTAAACTGTCAAACATAAGAGTCTGAATAGTGAGTGAAAACCAAATAGCTTTAGGAAGACCAGGAAAGCTCCGGATCTAGGAGTTAATCATGAGGGTCTGTAAAGACAGGGAAGAGAGATACCCCCTCTCCTACTTGTCCAAACTTACCTCATGATTGTTCCACCTAGCTTCTGATACGAGTTGGTAACCTTAGTTGTTATTCCTAAGGATCTACACAAGTGGTTGTGGAGGGGAATCTCGTGGCACCTGAGGTTGACGTTGTATCACTCTCAATGGTACTACTGGAGGGCACCCTTGCGAAGCTGGGGGGCTTGCATCGGCACAGGCTATTGTTAGGAGGTCAGTGTAACTTCCTCTGTTACCTATGCTGATAGGACTGGCCGTCATTATCCCAGACTATCTTCGGAAGGCCCCTTACTTCACTTTCTCATATTTTGGTTTCTGGTCCTAATGACCCAGAGCGGAAATACTTGGAAGTTGTTTGACTAGTTGATATCTTTAGGGATTTTATAGTGCGTGCTCTATGCTCCTAGTTGGCCTAGCTTTCAATTTTTTGAGTCTTTAGTTAGATCTTAACAAAAAATTCAAAGTGACGGTCTCGAAGACTTCGTGGTCTTTCACCACCAAGTTCAGAGCCTTCACCTAGAAGGCGCAAAGGTAATACTGCCGGTGGGTTTCGTCCCACGGTAGCTGACACATCGGGGATTGATCCTCTCCTCGGGGGCATCAGTGCTCAATATAGACCTGGTACTTCCACAAGACAAGAGAGAAGTACTCCTGTACTTTCTCGAGTTCTCTTTCGAACGCAAGATAATGTAGAGGTAGAAGAACTTCAAAGTCGTTAGCGGCTCTGAATTCTCCTCTACCTCCTATTCATCCAGAAGTGTTACAATATGTTGGGTCTCCAACGCATTGACCATCAAGTCCAGGTCACATAACGCACTTACCATCAATGACACTACTGGAAGCATGGCTTCTATTACAAGTGCTATGACTGTGCAGACTCCAATATCTGTACAAGGGGGAGGAATGATTTCCATCCCCTCCACTTCTTTGTTTGGGTCTTTCTCTAGCATGTCTTTAGTTGGGACTACCTCCATTCCTTCTACGAGTGGAAACTCCCAAACAAATGCTTTTAGTTCTGGATTTTTCCCAGTTGGCACCCATTCACAGGGTATTCCGTCAGTTCTGTTTAGTGCCACCACATCCATGATGGGTGGATCAACTTCATTCCAGGGTTTTCCTTTTGGAAGTGGTCATATACCACATTCCAACCTGACAATTGGATCTATGCCTTTCTCTTCTTTAGGACAAGATAGCAATCCTTTTCAAGGTTGGGCTAACCCTGCGGTTAGTAGTATGGGAACTGGGAATTCGTTTCTCAGCCAACAAGGGAATAGGCCATACTCCACGGTTAGTGCATTCCGAAGTATTCCTACCCTAGCCTCTGCATGGGATCCTTATCAGGGGTTGTCTGCTCCTTATAATACTTTAGGAGGAAGCTTCGTCATTTATGGAGGTTTTGCGGCCGAAGTTGGTCAAACTCCGAGTTATGCTGGATCGCAAGGCATGCCTTTTGGTTCAACTAGTTCTGTAGGTTACTTCAGGCAGCCTGGTGCCTTCCAAAATCCAGGCCCATCTTTTCAGAACTTTGGGAGTTCTGCCCAGTCTGGGTGGAATCCCCAAGGTCCTCCTAGGCTTCCGTTTCTAGCAACTTTGAACTTGCCAGACCTCACAAAGTTAACAAACGATCCAATCAAATATAATCTGGCCTGGCCTCCGGTCCCAACCAAACTCCCTTTGGACATTTCAAAATTCGAAGGGAAGAGCGTTGAGGACCTGGGCGACCATGTGACCACATTCCATTTGTGGTGCTCGTCGAACTCCCTTATTGATGATTCAGTTAGGTTGAGATGTTTTTAGCGCACCTTGACTAGTAATGCGGCCAAATGGTATATAGAGTTGCCAGTGGGCATCTTTACATCTTTTGCTGACTTAGCTAATATTTTCTTAAATCATTTCCAATTTCTCGTCCGTTATGATGCCGGAACTGAACTTCTGGCCAATTTTCATCAGGACACGGCAACTCACATTTCTGACCATATTCAGGAATGGAGACGGAGAAAGAGGCTCATTAAAGCCGAAATCCCTCTGGAGTACCATCTCGAATGGTTTTTGAAATATTTACAACCAGAGATCTATAAGGATGTCTCGATTTCCGGAGTTTACTCCGAGGAGCAAGCTATTTTTAGGGCCCATCAATTAGAATTGATCTACTCTCAGTCTGGGATCCTACAAAAATACTTGTTAGATGCTCCTAGGTCAAAGGTTGACATAGCTAATTCAAAGCCATGTACCCATGGGGATGGTATCGTTGGATCGGTAGACACGAATGCGGTGAACTTGTTGAGCCAATTACAGCAGTTTTCATTGAAAATTGCTTTAAACAACCAAGTCACATCGTCTACTACTTCATCTTCCCAAACCTCTTCGATTAATGTCATCCAATCTGATAACCCCAAAGGAAATAAAAACTCCAATGGGAAAAAGAAAGGATGAGGTAAGAAAAATAATCAGGATGGGAAGGCTGACACAAATAAATCCGGAAATAATGCTGGTGGGGGTAGAAATGAGTCTAAAAAGAAAGTCCAGTTTCCATGCAAGTTGTGTAGTGGAGACCATTTAACTCATCTATGCCCGAAGATTCAGGACGCTCAACACTTTTTAGGGCAACAAGGGGCTTCTATTTCTCAAGCTGTGTTAACCAACCCTTTTCCCCAAGGGCAGTAATTCCTTGCTGGCGTGAGTTCAAATCCTGGTATCTCCTCAGGGGGCAGCCAGGAAGGGGAAAAATCATCGAACATTTTCATGATGGGTTCTAATGTACATGTGGCTGCTTGGTCACGTGATTATGGTGAAGCCGAAACTTCCAAGGACAAAACTGCTCCTGAAAATATCGGCCTTCATATTGAGCGACCCCCTGTTGAGACTATACCACGGATACTGAAAGGTTCCGCTAAATGCACAACTATTAATCATTATGCTAGGGCTGCCCAGAATTATTCCATTATGGAGGATCTGGCTCAGAGTCCATGCACCATGTCCGCTTTAGAGGTTCTCCAGTCATGTCCGGCTCAGCGAAGTGCTTTACTCTCGGCAATTTGGGCAGTTGATCCAACCAATTCTTTAGTGCTCACTTTTGACATGTTAAATGTAAAAAAGTGACTCCCTCATCACATGGCTTTCCAGATAAAGTCTACATACCAAAAGATTAATATTTTTCGCACCATTATTGATGAGAGAGCTTCCACGTGCGTCATGTCAATGTCTTGCTGGAAGGCCATTGGATCTCCTTCGACTATTCCTTCAACTACCCTTCTAACTGTGTTTGATGGGCATTCTCACAAGCCGCATGGAATTATCCCGGCCTTTCCTATATGTGTTGGAGGAAAGGTCGTCAATGTTGAAGTAGAGGTCATAGATGCTAACCTAGACTATAATCTCCTCTTAGGAAGGAATTGGGTATATGAGATGGATGTTGTCATTTTGACTCTATTTTTTGTCATCTACTTTCCTCATGAAGAGAAAATCATTAAGGTTGATCAATTGGATTATTGTCTAGTTGATCCTCAAGCAACTTCTGACTCTACCATCCCCTTAGTGGATAACCCTCGCCCACCTACTGAGAATCTAGGAGTTGGGATGTATTCCTCATTGATGGGTACCTTTGAGTTTCCCTCTCCTATCGCTCGAATCAATGTCGTTTCATCATCCAAGGAGTCTCCTCGAGAAGGTTTCTTCCGAACTCATTATTTTTCAGACCCTTGGACCTTCCCTTAACCTACGACCACATTAGCTGAAGGACAAGTAAATGGAATGGCATCCTCGATGTATGCCACTAATCTTAGATATCAGTCTATCCTTAACTCCGTAGATGACCACTCTGCTCCTTCTTCCGAAGAGGAGTTTGAGGGTTATGTGGCCCCGGCTTGGGCCTTTGATTCCACCTCCACCTTGGACTACTTAGATACAATTTTACCTTCTGAAGAAGCAATCCTCGAAGTGATGATGGGTGTAGATCGACCTTGGGAAGACTTACACCATCATTCATATTTCCTTCCTCCATTACAGGAAGTGGAAGCTAGGTTCTCCAAGATATTCACTAGTGATGTTTTTAAGATATCGAATCCTTTGGCTCCAGCACACTTTCGTGCCGAAGGTAATATGTCGGTGATCTCAGAAACTATGTCTATAAACATCTCTAGGGACCCTAACATGATTGAGAATCTCTTCATCAGAATCGAATGTTCCCCTGAAGAGGTGCAAATTTACACCGACCTTTTCAAAGAATTTCGAGATGTATTTGCTTGGTCTTATGAGGAAATGCCTGGCATTGATCCTTCTATAGTTCAGAATGAGATCAAGACATATGAAAATGCTAAGCTAGTTCGTCAGAGACTTCGACCCGTTAATCCTAGGAAAGCGGTAACTATTAAAGCCGAAGTAGAGAAGCTACTCAAGATGGGTTTTATATACCCTGTTCCTCTTACCGATTGGGTTTCTAATCCAATCCCTATAGATAAAAAGCAAGGAACAATCCGAGTATGCATTGACTTTAGGGACTTAAACCAATCTTGTTCGAAAGATAATTACCCCACGCCATTCATTGATCAGATTATTGACGAGTGTGCGGGCAATGAGATATTTTCCTTCATGGACGGTTTTTCTGGTTATAATCAAATTTCTATCCATCCTGAAGATTAACATAAGACGGCTTTTATATGTCCCTGGGGTACCTTTGCATACAGAAAGATGTCGTTTGGCCTCAAAAATACTGGATCCACTTTCCAGCGGGTCATGTCATATGCTTTCCATGACATCAAACATATCATCGAAGCATACTTGGACAATATCGCTTCTCGTTCTCAAAAAGGAACTGATCATCCCAGTCACTTTCGAATGGTTTTTGAGCGATGTCGTTTTTATAAAATCCGGTTGAATCCTAACAAGTGTGTTTTCAAAGTTACGTCCAGTCGGTTGTTAGGGTTCATCATGTCAAATGAAGGGATTAGAGTTGATCCCTTCAAGGTAGAGTTGATAGTCCAGTTGCCTCCCCCATCCTCCATTTGACAACTTCAAAGTCTTCAAGGGAAGGCTAATTTCTTAAGACGGTTTATAGTGAATTATGCCGAGATCACTAAAGGGTTTATGCATTTGCTTCGCAAAGGGGTTCCATTCGTATGGGATGACTTTGCGCAGCGGTCGTTTGATGCTTTGAAAAAGGCATTAGTCTCTGCCCTACTTTTGAGTCCACCGAATTATGGTAGGGACTTCCTTTTATATATCGTTGCAGTAGAATCAACCATTGGTATGGTTCTCATTCAGGAAGATGATGCTCTCACAGATCATGTCATTTATTACTTGAGTCGAGGCTTCATAGGTCCTGAACTTCGCTATTCTCCGGTTGAGAAGTTGGCCTTGGCAGCTATCCATGCTGTCCAGCGGCTCTGTCATTATATCCTGCTACGCAAAACTTTTGTCTTGGTAGCAGTCAATCTGTTTCAGTTTGTCCTCAGTAGGCAAGTGATTGGGGGAAAATATAATCGATGGATTTTCATTCTACAAGAATTTGATCTCGAGTTCTTATCGCTAAGTCCAAGAAATCTATGGTTTTTGCTGAGCTAATTTTCGAGCTACCTTGTGGAGAGGATATTGTTTATGAGGAAAGCTTTCCCGACGAACATTTATTCCTCATCTCTTCACTCGACCCTTGGTATGGAGATATCATTGTTGATGTCCAGACTTCGAGGTTTCCCTTTGCTTCTCTAAGGATGAATGTCGCAAATTACGTCACCTCGCTAAAAATTACGTCATCATTGGTGATACATTATATCATCGAGGGGTTGATTCAATCCTTTGGTGTTGTTTAACCTTAGAGGAGGTAGAGTCTGTGCTAAATGATTGCCACAGCGGAGCTTGTGGTGGTCATCTATCAGGGCTTAATACAACTCAGCATATCTTGCGTGCCGGCTATTTTTGGCCTTTGCTCTTCAAAGATTTTGTTGAATCGGTCAAATGCTATCACCCGTGCCAGGTTTATACACGAAATATGCTTGCACATCCAGCTCTTATTTTTCCCGTTGTCACTGTCGGTCCCTTTACTAAGTGGGGTATTGATTTTATGACTTGTCATCTACCTTCAGCAGCGAATCACAAGTATATTATCGTGGCCATTGACTACTTTACGAAGTGGGCCAAGGCCATGCCCACTTATAAAAACAATAGTGAGACAGTGGCACTGTTCCTTTTTAATCAGATTATCTCAAGGTTCGGTATCCCAAGAGAGATTGTCACTGACCATGGTAGTCATTTCCAGAATCAACTAATGTCCGAATTGGCTCTCAAGCTAGGTTTCCGGCAGGAAAATTCGTCTCCTTATTATCCTCAGGCTAATGGACAGGTCGAGGCAATAAACAAAAATCTTAAGACGTCCAATTGGCATCTTATGTTGTATCTAGCTCTAGCTCTAAGGTTTTACACCTTTTCAGTTAGTTAATGGGTTGGAATTTATCTTTCCTGTCGAATGTGAAATTCCATCTCTTAAGTTAGCTATTGAGCTCCTTCCAGAGACCTCTTGTCTCGAAGAGTGCCTCCTTCACTTGGAGCATCTCGATGAGCAGCGTCGAGATGCAGCCACAGTAAACGAGGCTCATAAGAAAAGGGTTAAAACCCAGTATGATAAAGTTGTCCGTCCTCATGTCTTTTCTGAAGGTGACCTCGTCCTGGTCTATGACCAAGATAAGGACACCTTGGGGGCAGGAAAATTCAAACCTATGTGGTACGATCCCTTCATAATTAAACAAGTTTTAACAAAAGGGTCGTATGAGTTTATCGATTTCAAAGGAAACAAATTGGTGAAACCCCGAAAGGGGCTCTACCTTAAGAATTACTTTGCTAAAGTAGCATCTAGGCAATGGCTTCTTTGTACATTATGTATATTCGTACATATTTTGTCGAGAGTTTGTGATATCAACACTTTTTGGTCTGCTTTGGCAGGTGTTGATAGATGACTTGGTCTATTTTGGATTCGCCAATGGTGCTAGTCAGCACACTCGGAATCTCGCTTCCACAGCTTGGGTACTGTATTATCCAACTGGTCAATTGATGGTATCAAGGGGAGTATGCATCGGTCCCGCTTCAAACAATATGGCTGAGTATACTGCCTTCATTAATTTGTTATCTGAGGCAATTTCTCATGAAATTGACTCGTTGGTAGTTTATCTTGATTCACAATTGATAGTGTCACAATTAAATAACATTTATCGAGTAAGGGATCCATGTTTATATCGCCAGTATTTAAGGGTGAGGTTGTTGCAAAGATCATTTACTTATATTAATTATTTGCATATTCCAAGATCTCATAATTGGTTAGCTAATTTCTATCGCTAATCAAGCATTAGACTGCACATCAATCATTCATCACAATAAATTAAGCATCAAAAAGTAAAGTTGTATATATATTATAATATATTATATCATAAAGCGTCTCGAGTGTACATATGTCTGTTCAAAAATATACAAAATTGGGACTCAAATGCCCATAATCATGTTCACTATGTCTAGTTCCCCGGCTGAGGATGAGCAGCTAAGTAGGAAACTACTGCATTGGCTACACGCCTAAAAGTGCGGACCCAGTCATGTGGCATGCCAACCACGTGACACTGCATCTCTATAGGAAGGTCCTCTACCGCCGCCATCGGTACTCGATGGGTCAGCCTCACCAAATGCTCCTAAACTGTGTGTAGAGTTCGTTCCGTGGCTGCAGCCGCCTCTTCAGCCCCTTGACCATGACGCTTGTGCCGTGGGAACTCATCTAGTCGTACAGGCCCAATATCTGGAACATGATCATTATATTAGTCATTTGAATCATATCAAAAATATTTTCAAAGTTCATTATTATATTTGAAAAATCAAAAAAGATCATAAAATCAAAAATCACTGACCAATGTCGCCCCATGCTGCGGTCGGTGGTAATGCTAGATCAGGATCTCCTCGGAAATCCAACCCGGCATAGGTGTAGCCATCAATGCCAATGATTTTTTGATCCCACCAGGAAAAGAAATCTTCGTCGAAAGCAGTCTGTGGGACCTCCCCACCTCCCACATGTTTCATCAGGTCAGTCCACCTGCCCATTCGAGGATCTCGTGGGGCGCTGATTGAAACTGGTACTCTGGGACGAAGTGCAGGGACTCTCTCGAAGAAGAAAGAGCACAAAATAGTCCCATAACCGAATTTTTTGGTCTATCCTCTCTTGATAGAAGTGAGTTGGCTTTTCATGCTAGCCAAAAGAGGAGTACACCAATCAAACACTGTGGTGAGTCAGTCAACCACCACGCTCATGTTGAGTTGTAATGCCTGATGCAAAGAAGCGAATATGTTCACTCGATCTATGATGAACAGGATTATCCTCAATAGTAGACTTGCCACATGTGTGATGGAAATCTGACTTCCGACTTTCTTCGGATGTCCAGGGCAATATATCTGTACGTAGTCCTCTATGGAGAGATTGCTCTGTGTTCTCCCCCGGGAATGTACTACCTCTCCCCTTCGGGAAGGGCCTGTAATGAAATAGATATCTTCCACTTCTATCCTGAGTGGCATCTAATCGATCATAAAAGCATCCTCCTCGATGTTCCAGTAATCAAGAAGCATATCGAGTAGACGTGTGTTTGCTTTCATATTTGGTAATCTGAATAACTTAAGCAAACCGCATCCCTGTAATGCATCCAGAGCCTTAGGACTGTTCATAACCTCTTCATCTACTGCGGTATGCTCTCTTTCTCACCAGGTGATTGTCATCCTGAAGGAAAAATCATTTCCAACCGTTAGTTTTTATGTTTGAAATGTCCACGGCGTATATGCGGGTCCCCTTTACCAACCCGCATATACCCCGCGGAGAAAATTTTGGCAAAAAACTCAACAGTGAAACATTAATTAAAACTTCTAAAAATAATCACAATCAATTACAAGTTAAGAATGAGGGTTACCTAGATATTTTGGAGGAATTTGAACGGTTGAATTTGGCATATGGGAAGTTATCTCCTTTTGCTCCAATTCTTTGCTCTCAAACTCAAATGGTGAAAATGGTGAGTCCAAAATCCTTTTTATAAGCTTTGAAAATGTCAATTTTTTTCAAAAATTGATTTTTTTTGGTCTCATGTAACTTTTAACTTGGGAGCTTGGAATGTCGGGAATGGTTTGATTTTCAAGACATTTTGGACGTTTTCGACAGTTTCGAGACAGTTCCATGACTGCTGACCCGTCATGGCAGGTATCGTTTTCTCACTGGCATATAGGTTAGGGAAGCCATTTTTTCTGTTGCATCATGCATACTAGCCTCCATCTATCGATACACTTGCCATAGGGTCGATACCATCGTGTTATGGTTCGCAAACCATCTTCACTCACCGATTCTTTAAATCATGACATGATGGTAAAGCCATCCTTTACATGGGCATCCTAGTTAGCACCTCACTAACATTTGTTGCCAATGCTGCTCCGATTTGAGTAGGCTCGAGAGTCCTTTGTAGTCTTGCCATGACTTATACGATGAAGACTCATTCCTCTTTGCTTCTTCATTTCATTCTGGCCTTATACCCTAGAGGCTCCTTTGTGTTGAGTTGTACTACTTCATTGCATTTTGACTATCTACACCCCTTGGCCTTAAGCCGGCTTCACTTGGACTCATGTTTAAGCCAACTTTTGACCATGATGATTGCAAAATCAAACTTGCATACCTTTGACCTCTGCAGCTTGACACACCTTGACTCGTGGAAGGAACACACCTTTGAGTGTCTTTGGCCAGTTTTCGCCTCCCTGCATTGAGCATAGGAATGTTCTAATCCCATAAACAAGATCATCTGCTTCACTGACACTCGTTCTTTCCACTGTACTATAGCATTCTTTTATTATTTTTCCAACTTTAAAGAAAAATACCAAAAAAAATAATATATTCCAAAAAAGAGCAAGAACGGGACAATATTTCCATTTATTGTTGGCAACTAGAGTCAGTCGTGTCGCCCTTGAACAAAGCACTCGAAACAAAGTCTCCTCCGCTTGGGTGGGATTTAATTTGACTTAGGTATGCCTTAACCTTGTTATTGAGTCAGTTCTCCCCCGATTGGTTATCTCTTCCAATCATATGGAGGGTTCATTTGTGCCTCCTGCACAATGAGCTTATACAGAGTCATCACATGCTGCCACATATTCACATTGAGTCATGCTTTTGTTCAAGGGAATTTAGCTTGAGTCGGCCTCTCTGCGGTGTCTCTTGACTTATTTTTCAATCGGCCATCCCTAGTTGTCAGTGCTATGTCTATCATCACATCAGTTATATTGGTCCTTTACTCGTGCCGGTTTGAGAAGGTCTCCATTGACTTCTTGCTAGTGGGTCTTTTCCTTATTGACGATGACATCTTGCTCTGAGGACAGGCCTAGAGCAGCACCCTGGCCCTATTTTCATTATTGATAGGTCACCTTGTGCTCAGCATCGATCAGTATCATGGGTCTTTGATTGAGTGGTTTCCCTTGTGTTTGACATCATCTTACATTATCACAGATTGGGATTCATGCAGTACCTTGGTTTCCATTTGACACTATTGGTGGATACCTTGTCTCTATGTCAGCTTTCATTATTGGTTGGTTCAGAGGGTTTCTACCGTGCACTAGCTACATCTTGTGTATGCCGGAAACATACTTCGATTAGGTTACTACATCTTTTTCATCTGATTCCTTCCACATTATTGGCCTACGGGTTACACTCGCTCTAGATTGATGGAGGATGCCTTAATGCCTTCCTTCTAGCGGATCTTTCCCTATCGACTTCGACTCATTACTCTGGGGCAAAGATCTAGAGTTAATTTAGCAGTGTCTTGGGGTTTGCAGTCATTAGTGGCAGACCCTTCACTATCGATAGTGGGAAACCATCATTGTCTCCTGATCGATAGATTCTTACAGGTGTTCAATCCAGCTCATCTATTCACACTTGTTGGATTGTACTGGGTACCTTGACACTCATTATCATTATCGGTGAGTTGTCTCTCATTTGTTAATGATATACATTAATGACCGGTAATCAAACGATTTCTCACATGGTTGACTTCAGAATATTTATTCCCATGCTATAGAAATGTACCATGGTGGTCGGTGAAGACCTCAGGTTGTATCAGCATTCGTTGGTTCACTTGAGAGTTGCTCCTGTTGCTGCTAGTAGATACCACTTCACCTTATATGTTGCAGTCATTCACGGCGAAATTTTATATGCTGGCACCTGAGTTTGCAGTGTAGTACCATCTTATTCCATCATGTTCATTTGGTACTTTTTGGGATCAGCCTTTGATATCAGTGATCCACTTCATCTTTCAGCATCATTGACATTCTTATATGTGACTTTCAGACATGTACTTGTTCATGATCAATGATCCATTATGTATTTTCCAGTGATTTATACTTGTATACTTGGTGGATCCATTTGTACTTGATATGTGAACATGTTGTATTTTCTCTGAGCATGGGTATGCCCACCTCAGACAGTTTTTCTTTCTGATCTCCTTTTGTGGCTTGGCAGGCTGAATTCTAGTGCAGTCCTTCTCAGTCTTCGACAGATTTCCTTTCCATGAACTTGCTTAATACATTTTGGCCATCATGTACCCCTTCTAACCTCATATATTAGGGGGCATCTTTTATAGCTCCAAATCTCACTCTTGAGGTTTGTGAAGCTGCACTCATGGCCTAGGGAAACCCCTCCTTCCAAACATGGTCCCAAATTTTAAAAAATAGTGTTTTTTCCCTATACGCGACATTTCCTTGAGCTAAATGCATGTATACGTGGGTCTAGGTATACCCAACCCACGTATATGTATAGAAACACTTAAAAAAAAATCTCCTTAATTTTGGGCGGAGATCACGGGTTTTACCTGTTGATCACCTGTTAGTGCCCGTGGCCCAACTGTTCCCAACAAATTCCCAACTAAAAAACTACTTTGGGAGAAGTATAAAAAGGCTTCTATGAGAAGGCCAAAGGGAGGAGAGAAGAGAGAGAAAGATTGCTATGCTGAGATTTCCTTAACCAGGTCTGAAGATCCTTGTTCCTCCTACACTTCCCCCATTCTACAGGAAACCCTTGTTTCCTTGTGTGTGTTGATGATTTCATACTACTTGAGAGATCATGGAGTAAGTCATGGAAGGAGTTTGTTAAAGGCTTGAGACTGGACGAATCTGGGAGACGGTTCTGCGTGGAGCCTGCGAAAGGATGACTCAGGTGAAATTGTTCCTTTTCTGTACTTTCTTTGTCTATAATAAAAGAAACACATCTCTTTGTTCCTGATATAAATCTTCTTCATGTTATGATATTCATGTTATGATTCATATGTGATCAGTTGTTTAATTGCATAACTAACTACCTTTCCTTATAATATGAATTTGGTTTCTTTATGACATTTAGTCCATATACTGCTAAACTTTCTTGAATTGTTTGTTTTGTAGGTCAAAGGAGCAAAGGAACTCCAAGAAGGGTTTGGACCCTGGGAGGCTCTTCTCAAACGTAGGACCTCAAGTACGCCCCCTATCATAGAGTTTGCTTATAGTAGCATTATGATTGCATGGAATGTGTGTTTCTTTGCATAGATAACCTTCAGTCTGCTAGGGTATTCACCCAAGACCCTAGGGGAGTTTATCCCAAAACACACTGTCAACAATGAATTGCAGCGGCGAACCCTTTACCCACATTTGTGAGTGGAAAAGACGCTCCCCCTCCTCTGGATATTCGATCTCATTCTTTTGGATCTTGGTGGTGGAAATAATGGTGATTGGCTCTGCATCAATGATCTGCTTCCCTCTGTCTGTCCTCTTTTCGACCTCTAACTTAGGTTCAGAACATGCATCTAATTTTGAAGCCTTCAACTCAACAACCAGCGACTACTTGGCCCAACACTCACTTGTGTTATGGGTGGGGCTCTTATGGAACTCACACCACTTTTTGGTGTTCTTCTTTGACTTCATGGTGTTGTTCTTTTCTTGTAGCTTCGACAGGTTGTCTTGGGTCACACCATCTTGGTTTTATCTTTGGTTACGTGGTTCGGGGAAGACTTTCCCTTACTTCAGATTCACGAATCCAAAGTCTCACTTTTCAATTTAAACTTCTGCTCAATCTTGACGGTGTATTGATATGTCTTGCCAAGCGAGGAGATGTCCAAGAACTCCATCTCGTCTTGGATGTACTTATGTAGGCAGCTGCAGTATTTGAGTACCAAATGTTGCTCAAAATCCTTGATACCCAACTTTTTGTGAAGGGTATGAAAAATATTGGTAAACTCCAGCATGTCTTGGTCTCTTCCCTACCACAGTGTGGTCCACTTTATGTATTTATCCTCATATCTTTTGATAGGGTAGTACTGCTCCTTGATGGCATCCTAGAATGAATTCCAAGTGGGTGTGGCTGAAAATAGTGAGGGTGTACTTTCATCCTTATGTTAGCAGTAGGTTTCCCACCAATCCTTGATGTGGGGGGTAGCTTTGAGAAGAGCGAAAGAAATCTTTTCCCAGTTGGAAAAATCATGAACAGAAAAATACCCTTCTAGCACATTTGACCATTTATCTACGACATCAGCATCTATCTAACCCTCGAATAAGGGGATTTCAAAGTTAACTTGTACCTTAAAGGGTGTGGCGTTTCCAAAGTAGTTGTTAGTTGCATCACCCCTAGGTAGGCACTGAAGGATATAGGCAAAGTTGTCCATCATCGCGTTCCTTTGTCACTCGAGAGCTTCTTCGAGCAAGATTTTGATAGCATCTCCTACCCCCTAGTCTTTCTTTTCTTCTACCATGGGAGGTCGTTGGGATTTGAGAGGCTTGTCTTGCAAAGGTTCGACCAGTTCAAGCCCTAACTCCTTATATCCTGACCTCATTGGGGACATGCAAAGAAAAGCATAGAAAGAGCATATTGCTTTGATACCACTAATTCGAATCTAAACAGGAATGCTTACACTAGCATGTCGCAAACCACACTACTTTCACTTCATTAATGTAAAATACTGAAATATGCTTACAAACAGAAATGGAAATAAAATAGCTCGAGCAATGGTAGCTTATCTCTGAGAAGAGATGTGGCGGCTACATGTCTCTGAACTATGTTATTGTAACAACCTCTAAGGTAAATCTGCATATAAACAACATAATAGGAACAGAAATACAATAAACATATCAGCCATCAAAATCCATATATACATCAGTATATTTGCACGTAAAAATCAAGGGAATGAATCTTTTTCATTAATAAATGCAATGAACCAACGAGTGATGGGACTACCACATTCCACCCAACCATAGATTGGCTGAGCCAAGTCTCTCTTCATCCAATCACCCCCATGACATATTCCAAGCATGAATGTGGGATCTCATAGAACACATCAATCAAAACTCATATAGGGATTCTAGAGGCCGCCCACCTTAACCCATCAAACAGTGATTCCACCTCACTGTCATACATCACCAAAAACCATTATCATATTGGTCTCCATCAAAGCCTTCCAGGGCTTCCAGAGTGTTTGTCCAACCAAGGCTTCCAGAACTAGTAACCCAACCCACAGCTTATACAGGGCTTCCAGAGCATTTGTCCAACCAAGGCTTCCAGGACTAGTAACTCAACTCACCAAGGGCTTCCAGAGTGTTTGTCCAACCAGGGCTTCCAGGACTAGTAACTCAACCCAAGCTGTTACAGGGCTTCCAGAGCATTTGTCCAACTAGGGCTTCCAAGACTGGTAACTCAACCCAAGCTATGGAAAAATGAGAACCAACCAAAAACAAGCAATGAAATTAAACCCACAATCACCATGGATATCCAAGAAATGGCAAGGCTAGGGAATCCACTGTCGATCGAGACAATCCTAATGCCAATGAAAGATCATAACCAAGAAAACGCATGCATGTGCCATGCATGCCAAAACTAGTGAAGAAATCATACATGCAACTCAGTACCTATAAGCAATATGATGTAGCTGTCGATGTCGATGCCCTCTTGTGCTTTCCTGCTCTTCCTTTTCCTTCTTGCTCCAAGAATCCAAGTATGCCACACCCTCCAAGAGTTCTCCAAGAAAAATCTAAGTATCCAAGAGTATGAGAGAGAGAGAGAGAGAGAGAGAATAATGAGAGAGCTCCAAAGCTAAACTGACCAAGTCTTGCCAATTGATCCTTAGAAGCTCTTTTATGAATTAGGCCTCTATTTTCTTCATTTTCCATTATTTTCCTTCATTTTCCTCCTCACATGCAACCTGTGACCTTTCACCTCCTTTTTCTCCTAATTTCCATTATTTTAATAAATAAATGTGCCAAAATGCCTTTTAATGCCTTAGCCATTGCCTTTGCCAATTTCCTTAGCCATAAATAATCAAATGAACACCCCCTAGGATGCCTTGCCCAACATTCAACTTGGAATAAGTGTCTCAGTCATCTGTGGTTATTGTTTTTAACATTTATTACAAGGAATTTTCACCAGGGCTATTACAGAACCCTCCCCCTTGGGGGAACACCGTCCTCGGTGTTCAATGACACCTATAACCAACAAAAATTCTAGAAAAAAAACATACTGCCCATGGAGCTTTATAACATAGCTCGTTACAGTATTTACAATGAAAGATCTACTCAAAATTGAAACATCATGGAAACATGAAAACATACTGCATAGTGGAGCGCTATAAGACAACAAGTTACAGTATTACAATGATCATCCTTCTCAAGAAAATTCATATGACATCATAACATCATGATAATATAACCACATGATAGCATAACAACATAACACCCATACCACATAGTGGAGCTTTATAACACAACTCGTTAAGGTATTTACATCCATACACGAGTGTACACATAAAAACATCATCAAACTAGATATACCAAAACATATGCCAAATCATATACCAAACATATATCAAACATATACTAACATCATATAGTATGTATGAACCAACATAAAGCATATATCAACCATCATAAAGCATATATCAATCACCATAAATCATATACTAAACCAACATAAAGAAAATACTAAACCACCATAAGAAACCACCAAACCACCATATCAAACTGCTAATTCTTGTAGATGATTTCAGCTACCCAACTTGGCATGTTCATGATTCCTGTACCACGCACATAGTTTCCATCAGCTTTAAAATAAATTCACATCATACCTCATTGGTAGCTCATCAATAAGGTACATTTGCAATCTTGTTCGCTTCCTGTCACAACAAGTCAAACTAGCATATTTGACCAAATCAACATGTATAAAATATCACATCAGGTTAGCACAAATAATTAACCATCAAAATCATAAATGGCATGTAACCATCATAAATAAAAACCATAGATCACATGTAATCATCATGGACCATAATCATAAATTGCATGCATACCAAAACCGAAACACAATACCAATACTTATCCTTCATCGATCCTTACTTCTACCTTTGTTCTTTCTGTACACACATTGGATTGGTTGCTACACACAACAAACATCTAGTGCCTTCTCCTCAACCATGTGCACATATGCATAGTGTGCATCACACACATAGGACCACATACGACATACAACTCGATGCAACACATGCATTTACACCTGACATACAAGACGTACACCTACACCCATTGTACAATACAACCCAATACATACGCCTACATCTTGTGTATAACACAATACATGCACCTACACCTGATGTACAACCTAACACAAATACGTGTCTAGGGTGCAACACAATGAATGCATATGTCATGATACCATGACTACACAATTCACATACATAATACCATATTCCCATAACACATCATGGATGGCATGCACACAATACCACACGTACACGAGTACCATATGTACAACATGTACATAGTACCACCTATACACTGCACCACCTGCACAACATGTTCACAACATCAGATGTACACGACGCCACCTGCACAACGTGTACGTAATGCCACATATACACTACACCACTCTACAACGTTTACACAATACCACATGTACATAGTACCACACGCATGATGTGTACGCGACACCATGTGTACATAGAATCACATCCATGACATGTACACAACACCGCATGCTCATAGCACCCTGTTATCACCAAAATAGGACCCTGATAGGCTGTTGATCAGACTATCTTAGTGTAACTATTTCAAACCAATCTTTTAGCTAAGGCTTAGCCTCCTCAGCCTGAGAGGGCTCTTTCAAAGGATTAATGATATTGGTTGATGATAATATAGATGGCTAACTCTATCTTGGGTTTGTGTGTTTGTAGGTTGAAAAGATGAAGGCTTGCTACCATTGGGCTATGGAGTCAACAAGTCAATAAATTCAATGGAAAGGTTTCTTGACATAAAGCTAAGGCAAATAGGGTTTTCAAACAAAGATAATTCACTTAAGGAAATAGGTCATCATAATAATTTCATTACTGAAGGAATTCAGAGCATAGGATTATGAATTCTGAGTAATAGTAATGAAATCTATTGTTGATAGTTCAAAGGTGATTTACTCACAAGATTATGGAAAGACAAATTCATCTCATTACTAAAGGAAGTCAGAGCATAAGATTATGAATTCTGAGTAATAACAATGAGATCTATTGCTCAACGCAATCATTCCATCACTAAAAGAAATCAGAGCACATGGTTGTGAATTCTGAACAATAACAATGTAATCTAGTGATGGTGGTTCAAATATAAAACACAGCCATCTTATTGTTAAAGGAAGTCAGAGCATTAGATTATGAATTTTGAGAATTAACAATAAGATCTACTGCAAGTTATCAAAATAACATATAGATCAAGAAAGGATTAACTCCATGAGAACTCAGATCTATTCAAGAAAACCTCTCTGCATTAATGATTATAGTTCATAGCATAAAGCAGCAGCTCAGCCAAAAAGTCTCCAACCTTTTGCTAATTCGACCTCTTGCTCTATATAAAGCATTTAAAATTAGGATTACATCATCCCTCATCAATAGAATTCGAATTTTCCATGGGTGACACCTATTCTAACCATAAAACAAACCATTAATTAGAACTAGTTGTTAACTAGGAGTGCAAGTGACCTAACACAACTAGGAGTCTAACTCCTTATTATGATTACAACAACCTTACCTAAGAATTTAAAGCATTCTTTGACAACTTGAAACCTCAAGAAGTCGAATTTGATGAAGCCTCCCACGTGGTCATCTGACTGCTGAAGACAAACCCTAGAAATTAGGGAACATGTTTCCCTGTTTTTAGGTTTAGGATCCCTGAAAATGGCACGTGGGACAGAGGATTTATCTCCTCATCCATGACACATTTTTCGAAACTGAAGGAGGTTTTTGTATTCTAGGATGTCTAGAACAAACACCTCTCTTTCTTTTTTATGATACTTCTCCATCTATCCAGAATCGATCCTTGAAGAAGACGTGTAAAACAGGAAATTTTGATTTTTGAAAAAACTGCACCTACAGCAGTTTCGTAGCGCAAGTTTAGTCTTTCATTTCTCCCAGATCATAATGGATTTGAAGCAATTAGAATAGGTTTTTGTAATTTAGTATCTTAGGAATGAAAACCTCTTTCACTTTTCAGAGAGGAGTTTTCCACTGCTCAGAAACGCTTCTAGAAGTTGACTGGTAGAAACTAGGAGACAAAGTTCCCCCTTTTTAGAGTTTCATTTTTATTCCTGTCTTCAACCTTCTTCTACTTGTTTTTCCCTTGATGGATGTTTAAACCTTGTAAATACTCCCTTTCAGAAATCCTTCTTCAAAAATATTTACTTTTTGTCTCTCAAAATTGGTCCATCAAGCCATAATATGCAGCTATAGCAGTTTCGTAGCGCGCTATGAAACTGCTGTGTGAATAAAAAAACACAGTTTTTCAAAAAAAATATTCTTCTTGTGATTTATTCACAGCTTCATCTTATGCCAATAGGCCACATATCTTTGACATAGTTCATCCATAAACAACTTTGAAAAGGTAATGTTCCAAAATTGTGTTAAGGCTCCAATCACTTACAACCAGGTTCTTTTATGATGAGATTGTCCTCCTAGTTTGCTCAAATGAATTTACAGGTCCTCAATCTATCTCTTTTACCTTTGGCTCTACCTCTTGTAATCTTCTTAAATGCCTAGTCATAGGCCTTCTTGGCTTTGAAAACAAACTTTGAGAATCGGTCATCAAATTGAAGCTTTTTGGAAGATTTAACTCCTTTTTTTTGTTCTTGTTGGCTTCAAGTAGCTCTGCTTGGACCAGAGGAGTCTCTTCCATGTAGATGGTGTGGAGGAGATTTTTCAAACTTCCCTTTGAAGTTGGGATTTTATCAACAATCATTGTCTTTCCCTTTTCCTTGGCTAATTGACTTCTAGTTACTCTTCTTTTGATTGTTTTATCAATAAACTGCTCTTGTACCACTTCCTTGATTTGAACCTTCTTCTTTTGTGATTGTTTGAATGCTTCTTCAACCTCTCTATTCCTTGTGAGAACATCTAAGCCTTCAGGCTCAAGTCTAAGACACTGGCCTGATCTGTGATTTTTCCTTTCTTCAGACATGTCTATGGAATCCCTGCAAGGAAACTTGAAGATAAACCTGCACTGTATTGGTTTGAACATTGCCTTAATTGAATTTGAAACTGAGATCTGCCTCGCTTGATCTTCAAAGAATTCAAATTGAACATCTGTCAATGTGCTCCTCATGAATGAACCCAAACCTAAATCATAATTGTGACTACTTGGCTCTTTTTGAAACTTGCAACCTAAGCATACCAAGACTCCTAACGACTCCAATAATGAGAATGAATGACTGCATGTGATAGGCATGGTTCAAGCACTGACACATGGTGATGAAAAATTAACGAATTTTGATGGAAAAGATAGTTAGACCAAATCTGGCACAAATCCCTGATTTCGTAGCGCAACCAGTGCAAATTTTGTGTTTTGCGCCACGCATCTCCTAGTTACGAAACTGTCTAGGTGTTTTCGTAGCGCAGATAGTGTATTTTTGTGAGTTTGCGCTACAAAAACTCCTAGTTGATTTTGAAATGCATGTAACTTTTGAAACAACCTTAACACATGACACTTTGAATAAATGTGGGACCAATGGTGGATAAAACAAGATTTTTGACCATATTTAACAAAGGGAACAAGACTCTTAGGACCTAGACACTAAAGCAAACATGGAAAAACTAAACCCGGACTAACACCTAACCTTTACAGTGAAACTGATTTGAAAAAGAATTTGATTTTTTTTTTCTTAAGTGATAACAGTGGCTCCACTTGGGATAGTGTGCTCCTGTATTACACTAAGAACTCGCAGGTCCAGTGCTTTATCCTTTTATGACAAACAGAAATTTGCTTGACAACGATCCCCTTCAAGCTTCTTGAGCCTTCACCTCGGGCTTAAGCTTGATGATCACTGTAGGAGAAAGGAATCTACATCTACTGAAAAATGTTGAGTCAACCTTGAGCTTATTTGCATTTTCCTACCTACTTACCCTATCAATTCAAACTTCTTTCAGCTTAATCAATGTGAAATTTCCAATGTCGCCAATCATTTTTCTTATCTGATATTGGAGGCTCTTGACTGCATTCAACCTCAAAATAACCATGGTAGTGAGATGACCAAATCAACTCATAATATGCTTGATCTTCATAATGCAAATGAAAATGAAATATTGGTGTGCAAAGCTTTGCCATGTATTCACTTATAGGGTCAAAGAAGACATGATTGTTTTGATGATCATCATAACACTCTACCTCTTCAGACAACTCATTCTCAACCACACAAGACCCATTTGATGTGCTATCCAACTGCCTTTCTGCATGCTGCCCACAAACAATGTAATTTTCCTCCTTATTATGATCATTCATTGATGTAAGCTGCTACAAGGAATCACAAAATTGAACAACCTTTTCCTCTGCCTGAATATTATAAAAGATATCTTCTAGTACTTCTTCATGGGGTTTGCAATCAATTTCATATTCTTTATGATCAAAAGACTGGCAAGTTTGTTGCGTCTCTACATCAATATCAGAGGATTGAACATGGTTTTCATAAGTAAACCCCTGTTGATCTTCATGCTGCGTTTCATGAGATGTTATACTTTCTTCCTGGTGTTGAAATGCATTGTTATGAAGAGCCTCTAAAATTTCTTCATCCATAAATTCATCATCATCATAACAATCCTCCAAGTACTGAATAAGACTTAAAGAATATCTACAACAATCTTTGAGCAGCACTAAGGAAGGATGACATTCTTTATACATCTCATAGAATTCATCATGAAAATTAGCAAGCTAATATATTGAACCATTTTCCAAACTTTTATACCAAGACCATGCTTTTCCTTCTAAAGTGGTCATAAACATCCTCATGAGACAATCTTCAGGGAAATGAACCTTAAGAGTGCGTACATGCATATGGAATCTAACCAAATGAAGAGTAGCATTGTCCTTCTTTTCATCTTTGAATATTGGAAGATCCTCTAACCAATCAACATTTGGAATAGGATTTGGAAAACCAGGGATATGAGACCGATTCATAGGAGCATACCCGGCATTCATTCTTGCAGTGGAACTCATCTTGTAACTTCATCAAGCTACTGATCTTCTAGCAGTGGAGGCACCTTCCAATTTATTATTTGATGTGTGGATTTGCCAAGGTAGTTTTGCAGCCTAAAAAAGATGTCTGAGCTCCTGCTACCTTCAGAAATTCAGCCTCTTAATTTCAGGAATGAATTATCTTCGACTCCCGGCAGACGCACCAAAATGTTATCACCAAAATAGGACCCGAATAGGCTGTTGATCAGACTATCTTAGTGTAACTATTTCAAACCAATATTTTAGCTAAGGCTTAGCCTCCTCAAATTGAGAGGGCTCTCTCAAAGGATTAATGATATTGATTGATGATAATATAGATGGCTAACTCTATCTTGGGTTTGTGTGTTTGTAGGTTGAAAAGATGAAGGCTTGCTACCATTGGGCTATGGAGTCAACAAGTCAATAAATTTAGTGGCAAGGTTTCTTGACATGAAAGCTGAGGCAAATAGGGTTTTCAAACAAAGATAATTTACTTAAGGAAATAGGTCATCACAATAATTCCATTACTAAAGGAAGTCAGAGCATAGGATTATGAATTCTGAGTAATAGTAATGAAATCTATTGTTGATAGTTCAAAGGTGATTTACTCACAATATTATGGAAAGACACATTCATCTCATTACTAAAGGAAGTCAGAGCATAAGATTATGAATTCTGAGTAATAGAAATGAGATCTATTTCTCAACACAATCATTCCATCACTAAAAGAAATCAGAGCACATGGTTGTGAATTCTGAACAATAACAATGTAATCTAGTGATGGTGGTTCAAATATAAAACACAGTCATCTTATTGTTAAAGGAAGTCAGAGCATTAGATTATGAATTCTAAGTATTAACAATAAGATCTACTGCAAGTTATCAAAATAACATATAGATCAAGAAAGGATTAACTCCATGAGAACTCAAATTTATTCAAGAAAACCTCTACATTAATGATTATAGTTCATAGCATAAAGCAGCAACTCAGCCAAAAAGTCTCCAAACTTTTGCTAATTCGACCTCTTGCTCTATATAAACCATTTACAATTAGGATTCCATCATCCCCCATCAAGAGAATTCTAATTTTCCATCAGTGACACCTATTCTAACCATAAAACAAACCATTAATTAGAACTAGTTGTTAATTAGGAGTGCAAGTGACCTAACACAACTAGGAGTGTAACTCCTTATCATGATTACAACAACCTTACCTAAGAATTTAAAGCATTCTTTGAAAACTTTCAACCTCAAAAAGTCGAATTTGATGAAGCCTCCCACGTGGTCATCTGACTGCTGAAGACAAACCCTAGAAATTAGGGAACATGTTTCCCTGTTTTTAGGTTTAGGATCCCTGAAAATGGCACGTGGGGCAGAGGCTTTATCTCCTCATCCATGACACCGTTTTCAAAACTGAAGGAGGTTTTTGTATTCCAGGATGTCTAGAACAAAAAAATCTCTTGGTTTTTTAAAATACTTCTCCAGCTGTCCAGAATCGATCCTTGAAGAAGACATGTAAAATAGGAAATTTTGATTTTTGAAAAAACTGCACCTGCAGCAGTTTCGTAGCGCAAGTTTAGTCTTTCATTTCTCCCAGATCATAATGGATTTGAAGAAAGTAGAAGAGATTTTTGTACTTCAGTATCTTAGGAATGAAAAACTCTTTCACTTTTCAGAGAGGAGTTTTCCACTGCTCAGAAACTCTTCTAGAAGTTGACTGGTAGAAACTAGGAGACAAAGTTCCTCCTTTTTAGAGTTTCATTTTTATTTCTATCTTCGACCTTATGCTACTTGTTTTTCCCTTGATGGATGTTTAAACCTTGTAAATACTCCCTTTTATAAATCCTTCTTCACAAATATTTACTTTTTGTCTCTCAAAATTGGTCCATCAAGCCATAATATGCAGCTACAGCAGTTTCGTAGCGCGCTACGAAACTGCTGTGTGAATAAAAAAAACACAGTTTTTTCAAAAAAAATATTCTTCTTGTGATTTGTTCACAGCTTCATCTTATGCCAATAGGCCACATATATTTGACATAATTCATCCATAAACAACTTCTAAAAGGTAATGTTCTAACCAAAATTGTGTTAAGTCTCCAATCACTTACAACCCGGTTCTTTTATGCTGAGATTATCCTCCTAGTTTGCTCAAATGAATTTACAGGTCCTCATTCTGTCCCTTTTACCTTTGGCTCTGCCTCTTGTAATCTTCTTAAATGCATAGTCACAGGCCTTCTTGGCTTTGAAAACAAACTTTGAGAATCGGTCATCAAATTGAAGCTTTTTGGAAGATTTAACTCCTTTGGTTTTGTTCTTGTTGGCTTCAAGTAGCTCTGCTTGGACTAGAGGAGTCTCTTCTATGTAGATGGTGTGGAGGAGATTTTTCAAACTTCCCTTTGAAGCTGGGCTTTCATCAACAATCATTGTCTTCCCCTTTTCCTTGGCTAATTGACTTCTAGTTACTCTTCTTTTGATTGTTTTATCAATAAACTGCTCTTGTACCACTTCCTTGATTTGAACCTTCTTCTTTTGTGATTGTTTGAATGCTTCTTCAACCTCTCTATTCCTTGTGAGAACATCTAAGCCTTCAAGCTCAGGTCTAAGACACTGGCCTGATCTGTGATTTTTCCTTTCTTCAGACATGTCTATGAAATCCCTGCAAGGAAACTTGAAGATAAACCTGCACTTTATTGGTTTGAACACTGCCTTACTTGAATTTGAAACTGAGATCTGGCTCGCTTGATCTTCAAAGAATTCAAATTGAACATCTATCAATGTGCTCCTCATGAATGAACCCAAACCTAAATCATAACTGTGACTACTTGGCTCTTTTTGAAACTTGCAACCTAAGCATACCAAGACTCCTAACGACTCTAATAATGAGAATGAATGGCTGCATGTGATAGGCATGGTTTAAGGACTAATACATGGTGATGAAAAATTAATGAATTGTGATGGAAAAGATAGTTAGACCAAATCTGGCACAAATCCCTAATTTCATAGTGCAACCAGTGCAAATTCTGTGTTTTGCGCTACGAAATTTCCTAGTTACGAAACTGTCTAGGTGTTTTCGTAGTGCAGATAGTGTATTTTTGTGAGTTTGCACTACGAAAACTCCTAGTTGATTTTGAAATGCATGTAACTTTTGAAACAACCTTAACACATGACACTTTGAATAAATGTGGGACCAATGGTGGATAAAACAAGATTGTTGACCATATTTAACAAAGGGAACAAGACTCTTAGGACCTAGACACTAAAGCAAACATGGAAAAACTAAACCCAGACTAACACCTAACATTTACAATGAAATTTATTTGAAAAAGAATTTGAATTTTTTTTTTCTTAAGTGATAACACACCCTATGTACAACATGTACACGGGACCACATTCTCACAACAACACTTGTACAATCATGCACACAACACTGTATGTACAACATGCACGCAACACCAAGTGTACGTAGCACTGCATATCCAACACGTACATAGCATCAACCATACATAGCACTGTATATCCAACATGCACAAATCACCATATGCACACACACCACATATACATCATGATGATAGTACAATATGTATACAACACCCCATATGCAATATTCGCACAACCCTATTTGTACCATCTTGTACATAACATTGCAAAAATAACATGTACACATTCTATGTATACACAACACCACAAGTGCACACATAATAGATGCAACATGTACAACATATACAATGTATGCTCAACAATAGCACCACACATCCAAAACCACACTATCCTTACCAAGAAACCTTTCATCTTGTGTCTTATCCATGCTTACCCTAGCATGTCGCAAACCACACTACTTTCACTTTGATGATGTATCCTTCAATATTACCTGTCATAACATAAACATAGGCATAATACAAGTATACAATATCAATTCATATCCACATGATACTAACCTCGTATATTTGTTGTGAATACTCTTCCCAATTGATTCCTCGTAAGACCAGGAACCTCTTTATGTTGTTCTCCTGCATAAGCAATAATTCCTCTAGAGGAATGATCCCTGACAATCCTATCAAACAGTAACATATATACATGGATACATACATACATATATAAACATTAGCATAAAATAATCATGATATTGTGAGACAATAACATAGCTACATACATACATTTATACACATATAAACATCAACATAATCATGGTCATAACAAAATTTCCAAATAACATAAGATCAAGGTTAAGAGAAATTCCTTTATTCATGCACAACATGCTTGATATTGAGAACAACAGTTCCCAACATAGCCAAGGCATCTAACGCCTTATATCCATTTACTCTACCTTTTCTAGTTACCTTTCTTGTGTCTGCATTGCTACTGTCCATTTACCACAATGGACCCAACGAGTCCAATCGACTATCATAGTCTTACCTTCCGTTGTGCTTACTCATGCACAAATCTTCATTTGAATCTTACATTACCTTTCGGGTGCCACACAGCTCTCCCCAAGCTCTGTCAACTTTCCTCTTTCCCAACCAATTTCCAAGACTCAAAACATAAAATGCAAGACAAGAAACAAACAAGAAGAAGACCATAAAAACCAATAACAACATGACTCCGCAAACAAAGTGGTATGGACATACACTAGACATAAACAAAGCTACAAATCAATCTCAATAATTCATAAAAGACCAAAAGCACAAGACTAACAACAAACACCATGACTCAATCCCCATGGTTCCCAGGGAAATCTCAATCCATGCCTTCTTCAAGATTTCATGGCAGTCTCTTGCCATGCAACTCCCTGCATCATGCTCACACATGTCAACCACATGTTCCAAATATTAAGACAAACATATTTATCAATTTGAAATCAAGTTTTACAAACAATCATGTCATAATCCATCGTCATTAGATATAATGCTACAACTATCAACTACATTCAAGTACATATCAACTATCTCAACACATACATGTTAGTACAATCATCTTAAAACAAATCATTTGAACACATACTCATATTAAGAAATTCTTCAATCATTCAACCACTTGCAAACATACCATGCTAAATAATTCAACTAGGCACCAAACACTCAAACACCGAATAGATGCCATAATCAAACAACCAAGCACCAAATATATGACATAAGAAAACTCATACCTTAATGTATATCAGGGGAGGTGATATTGTCTGCACAATAAATCTAGTTAGCATGATATAACTTTACAACACATCAGCTCAAGCACTCATAATATCATGATATCTTTAACAATATCTAACTAGCATGTTCACATCATAAACTCATACACAATTACCATTCACACATATGCAAATTCAATCTATATTAGTATGACACCATCTCACAATATGTCGGTTCCTACCTGAATATCGCAACCATAACCATCTGCATAGGTCAAACCACGTTAACGTAATACATATAACACCAATATCTTTAAGGCAATGAACATAACCATCACTCATATGACCAATCCAAATTATAACATTAATATCTCAATGAAATAACCCTAATCATCAAGTTAATAGCATATAACAACAATAAGCTATATATCATGCTCATCAACAACATAAAACCGAATCATCAAGCTAACTGTCATATAAAAATAAACGAGTTAACCTATAACATACTCATTAGCAACAATAGAATAATCATCATGTTATCTAATATAAAACAACAATAGCAATGCATACAACTACAAATTATTATCATTCTTGACTATCTGACGCATGTGCATATAACTACACTAATCAACCAACATCTATCATGAATGTAACCATAACATCAAAATACATGTACATAAACCTAATGTAGATAAACCTAATGCATATAAAATCCTGAACTTACATACCTGCATGTCGAACATACAATACATGTATGACGATCTACTCTTACCCCAAAGTCCAATGTTGCAACCTCATTATAATGATCTACATCTCCTGCTCTATCGCAGCCAACAAATTAGCATCATAACATCCAATAACAACATGATGACCTAAATTGCATACAATGACTTCACAAGGCATGTTTTACCTACTATACATGCATAATCATAACCAAGACCATACATGCATAACAACAACCATTACTCCATTGTGCACATTGCCACACGCAACCAACAATATGCATAAGCAATGCCAAATCAACTACACCTATGCATAAATGCATGTAGTCGAACATTAGCAATCAATTCTTGTAATCAACCTACAAGACTGATACATGTAATCAAAATATTCAAAAACGTAACCTAACATACAAGGATGTAAGTAGGTATCATGAAATCAACATGTAAGCGAGATATAATTCATACATAGCCAGTCACATGTTCTAAAAATGAAGACATCATGTCTATTAATTTGAAATCAGCATTCACCAATATAACAACCTATAAGCATAACCCCCCTTAATATCCATGGTCCACACTAAGGTAGAAGGAGGAAGTTACTATAATGGTCTGATCTCCAATATCCAGTTATGGAAATGGGATCTCCAAAGCTCTACTAAATTTAACCATACTTGAAAATAAATTGATTTTTATTTCTCATACATTTGTATGAGATTAAGTCAAAACATTGCACTTATTCCATTTGTAACATAATAACTAAAAACATGCCACTTTTTCATTTCCTTACATGCAACTCTTCAAATTATTTGCATGAAAATAGTTATATATCATCTACATCCATATTATCATACTACAATACTATCCAAGATAATATATATATATATATATCTATATATATATAGATATATATTATATATATATTATATATATATATATAATATAAATATATATATATATATAATTAACATTTTTCTTCAAACAATTACCATACTTTTACATTTTTCATCAAACAACTACTATATTATTACATTTGCATGTAAGCATTTATTCAAACACTTTACATGGAAACTAATATAGCAAACTATTTTCATACAAGTAAGAATATATCAACTACAGAAATACTATTACACATAAATTCTATCCCCAACCACAAACAACATACTCATTGGGGCATTTTATCAAACAGTTTGTATGCAATTAATCATTGAACCATTTAAGCATTCCATCAAACACTTTGCATGCAAACTAATATAGCGAATGATTCAATGCATATATCCTAAATTGTAGTAGTACAAGTTATGGAAACTAAATCATACGATTAGTAGAATTATTCCTGACTATGGTTCAAGTTTCAGCTTCTGAGATTTCATAGATGAAAAGTTATAACAAAATACCAACACAGTCCTATTTGGTGCACAATTCTAGGAGTGTCCATAAATCTTGATTTACATTGGTCATATCTCCTACAATATAGCGAATAAATATCTGGAATTTTTATCACAATATAAGTGGGATTTCCTCTAATTGTGGAAAAAATTTCATCTCCTTAGAGTGCCCATATTAAAAGTTATAACAAAAATGTCAGCATGACCTATTTGAGACCTGATTTTAGAAGCATTCAGAAGGCTCGACTCCCTCTGCTCATATCTCCTAAAATATTGCAACCCAATATCTAAAATTTCTACCACATAATCATTGTTATTTCCCCTCAATGTGGACAACTTTTCAGCTTCTGAAAGCCTATAGAAGAAAGTTTATTGCAGAAATGCCAATGTGACCTGTTTAAAGGTGCATTCAAGAAGGTCATCTTCCTTAAATCATAGTTCCTAAATTATTGTGAACCAATATCTGAAATTTTTACCATATTATTAGTGGGATTTACCTTCAGTATGGACAAACTTTCGACTTCTAATATTCCATAGAAGAAAAGTTATAATAGATATGACAGAAAGGTCTAAAAATTAACCTTTTTTCTTATTTTACCTATGATAGAGCCCATCCAGTCCAAATGTTTGAACCATGCCCTGATACCACTCTGTAACAACCTCCGGGGTAAATGTGCATATAAACAACATAATAGGAATAGAAATACAATAAACATATCAGCCATAAAAATCATATATACATCAGAACATTTGCACATGAAAATCAAGGGAATGAATTTTTTTCATTAATAAATGCAATGAACCAACCGGTGATGGGACTACCACGTTCCACCTGACCATAGATTGTCTGAGCCAAGTATCTCTTCATCCAATCACCCCCATGCCATATTCCAAGCATGAATGTGGGATCTCATAGAACACATCAGTCAAAATTCATACAGGGCTTCTAGAGGCCACCCACCTCAACCCATCAAACAGTGATTCCACCTCATGGTCGGACATCACCAAAAACCATCATCAAATTGGTTTCCATCCAAGCTTTCCAGGGCTTCCATAGCATTTGTCCAACCAAGGCTGCCAGAACTAGTAACTCAACCCACAACTTATAAAGGGATTCCAGAGAATTTTTCCAACCAAGGCTTCTAGGACTAGTAACTCAACCCACCAAGGGCTTCTGGAGCATTTGTCCAACCAGGGCTTCTAGGACTAGTAACTCAACCCAAGCTATTACAGGGCTTCCAGAGTTTTTGTTCAACCAGGGCTTCCTATATTAGTAAGTCAACCCAAGCTATGGAAAAATGAGAACCAACCAAAACAAAGCAATGAAAGTAAACCCACAATCACCATGGTTATCTTGGAAATGGCAAGGCTAGGCAATCCACTATCGATCCAAGCAATCCTCCATGCCAATGATAGATCATAACCAAGAAAACACATGCATGTGCCATGCATGCCAAAACTAGTGAAGAAATCGTACATGCAACTCGGTACCTGCAAGAAATATGATGTAGTTGTCAATGTCGATGCCCTCTTGTGCTTTCCTGCTCTTCTTTTGCCTTCTTGCTCCAAGAATCCAAGTATGCCACATCCTCCAAGAGTGCTCCAAGAAAAATCTAGGTATCCAAGAGTATCAGAGAGAGAGAGAATAATGAGAGAGCTTCAAAGCTAAACTGACCAAGTCTTGCCAACTAATTCGTAGAAGCCTTTTTATGAATGAGGCCTCTATTTTCTTCATTTTCCATTATTTTTCTTCATTTTCCTCCTCACATGCAACCTGTGACCTTTCACCTCCTTTTTCTCCTAATTTCCATTATTTTAATAAATAAATGTGTTAAAATGCCTTTTAATTCCTTAGCCATTGCCTTTGCCAATTTCCTTAGCCATAAACAATCAAATGAACACCCCCTAGGATGTCTTGCCCAACATTCAACTTGGAATAAGTGTCCCAGTCATCTGTGGTTATTGTTTTTATCATTTATTACATGGAATTTTCACCATGGTTGTTACAATTACAATGAGGCTCGAAGGCCTATTTATTGTTGAGAAACAATGGAAAACCCTAAACATACAAAAACCCAACACCAGGAGATGAAGCACCAAACTATGGGCCCCATTTGGGTAAATTAGTACATCAACTTCTCGAGGCCGTAGCTTTGGCATACGAACTTCTTTTGACATGCACAATATCTTGCTAGAAAGATCTATCTGAGGACTACAACTTTCGAATGGCCAACATGATTTATAATCATGTTGGCCCTTGTTTTCCAAAAAAAACGTCGTTTAGGGCCTCAAAACGGCTCCAGAAGTTCAAGACCAGAAAAACTGCCAAAAATGTTAAATTGTGCTACAATTAAGAAAACTAAAAAACTGAAAGAGACGGTTGTGGGGGTCCAAGTGGGATAGGCAGGTGGCCACCAACATCCACCTAGATCACATGGAGCTTTATAACTTAGCTCGTTGCAGTATTTATAATGATCATCCTGCTGAAAAGCAAACCAACATGACAACGTAACAAGTATAACAACATAATGACATGAAATCCATACCACTTATTGGAGCTTTATAACATAGCTCATGGCAGTATTTACAACCATATACATATGTACATATACCAAACATCACCAAAACTTGTATCAAAAACATATATGAAAGACATATACCAAAAAAATCTGCTCAACTAGAGAATAAGGAAGGATACATAGCTCGCATATGATCTACCATCTCCCATGTAGCTTCATCGGTCCCAAAGTGCTTCCATTACACTTTAACCTGATCAATTGCTCGATTTGGGAGCGTGAGCATCTTTCTCTACAAAATGCACTGCGAGTCTAGTTGGAATTCTCCTTCTGGCTCCACTTGCAGTACAGACCAGTCAATCACATGATCAACATCTTTAACATACTTCTTAAGTAATGACACATGGAAAACATAATGCAATTTCACTATCGGAGGTAGTGCAAGTTGATATGCTACTAGCCCAATCCTCTCAATAATCCTGAATGGTCCACAAAACTGGGATGCTAGCTTGGCACATGATCCAATCCACAAGGATCTATTCTTCAGTTTGATGCACAAATACACCTGTTCCCCAACATAGAACTTCTTGAACAACCTATTTTGATCTGCATAGCTCTTCTACCGATCCTATGCTACTTTCAAATTCTTCTTGATTACTTTCATTTCCTAGTCCATGTTTTCCAACATGTCTGGTCCAATCAACACCCTATTCAACATATCGCTCCAACTGATGGGAGTATTGCAACTACTCCCGTACAACGCCTCAAATAGACTCATCCTCAAGGATTTCTGATACCCATTGTTATAAGAAAACTCTACCAGTGGAAGGTACTCTTCCCACCTCTGATGTTGATGCATCACATACATACTCAACATGTCCTCCAATATCATGTTGACCCTCTATGTTTGTCCATTTGTCTGCAGATGATAAGTTGTACTGAAGGCCAACTTTGTGCCGAGACGTGCAAATAATTCCTTCCAAAACTTGGAAGTGAACTTTGCATCCTTGTCTGACACAATATTATTTGGAACTCCATGTAATTTGACCACATCCTTGATGAAGACCTCTGCTACATCACTCATTGAGAATGTAGACTTCACTAGAATGAAGTGGGCTGCCTTTATCAATATGTCCACCATTACCATAATGGAATCATGTTGTCTCATTTTCCTTGGAAAACCTATGATAAATTCCATGGAAATGACCTCCCATTTCCACTCTGGAATCAAAATCGGATGTAGAAATCCTCCTAGATGCTTACACTATGCCTTCACCTCCTGACAATCCAAGCACCTAGAAACACATTCTGCTACATCTATCTTCTGTTCATCCAACAATATCATTTATTCACTGTTGTCAGTATCTTCTGATAACCTGTGTGACCTAAATATGGTTTCGCATGAAACTCCCTCAAGATCACCTTCTTGAGCTCACTAATATCTGACACATATATCTTGTCTCTAAAGATAACTAGTCCATCTACCATCAGAGGATAATCCACATCCTCTGCACCTACATCTATACCTGCACCTGTACATGTACCACTACATGTACATGTACCTATACCACCACTTATACCTCTACCTCTACCACTACCTGTACTCTACTACAACTTATGCACAATCTCCATATACCTGACATCTAGCTGACCTGCCTACAAGATCCTATCTTATAAATATGTATGATAGGAGCTCATAGTTGCTATGTGATTTACCTATATCAGCCTGCTAAGAGCATCTCCGACCTTGTTCTCTTTACCTTTGATATACTTGATCTCAAAATCAAACTTGTTGATTGTGGCCAACCATCTAGCTTACCTGGCATTCAGATTTGGCTAGTCAAATAGATATCTCAATCCACTGTGATCACTCATCAATACAAACCTCCTGCCAAGAAGATAGTGCCTCCGCATCTTCAATGCATGTATGATCACTGCTAGCTCAATATCATGCTTCAGATAGTTCTTCTCATGCTCATTCAGCTTTTGTGACTCATAGCATTCCACATGTTTTTCCTACATAAGGACTCCACCAAGTCCTCTCTTGCAAACATCTATACATACTACAAACTCTTTGTCGAGATCTGCAATCTTTAATATTGTTGCATGTGTCAACAACTACTTGAGCTACTCAAAACTGGACGCACACTCTTCTTTCCATTCAAAATTCTTACATTTCCTCTACAATGATGTAATAGGGTAAGAAATATGTGAGAATTTCTTGATGAACCTCCTGCAATAACCTGCTAATACCATGAAAGGTCTCACCTCATCCACATTCCTAGGAGATTCCCACTCCATGATAGCTCTTACCTTTTCTAGGTCCACTGCTATGCCATCCTTAGAAACCACATGTCCCAAGTAGTGTACCTCGATCTGAATAAACTACACTTGTTGAGCTTAGCATACAACTGATGCTCTCTCAATAATCTCAACACAGCTGCTAAATGCTCAGCATGTTATTCTTAATTTTTAGAATATACCAATATATCATCAATGAACACAATAACAAAATTTTCCAAATATAGATGCAACACACTATTCATCAAGCATATAAAGGTAGATGGAGCAATAGTTGAACCAAATGGAACGACAAAAAACTCATAATGTCCATACCTGGTCCAGAAAGTTGTCTTGTAGATGTCCTCTTCTTTAATGTGTATCTTATGATACCTGGATCTCAAATCAATCTTTGAGAACACTACATCTCCCTTCAATTGATCAAATTAGTCATCAATCCTCAGTAATAGATATATGTTCTTGATGGTCACTTTGTTCAACTACTTGTAATCAATGCATAACCTGAGAGTACCATCCTTCTTCTTCATAAACAGTACTAGTGTGCCCCATGGTGATACACTTGGCCTAATGTATCCCTTGTTAAGCATTTCCTTCAACTACAGCTTCAACTCTACCAACTCAGGTGTACTCATTTTATAATGTTCCTTTGATGTCGGAGCTACCGCTGGCACAAAATCAATAGAAAAGTCTACTTGCCTATGAGGTGGAAACTCTAAAAAAATTGTTGGAAATACATCCTGAAACTGTTGTAGAACTAGATACCTGCTAAAAACATCTGCATCCCTAACTTCCTTACCTTTGTCAATAGAAATGTGCACTACAAATAACACACACCCTTTCCTATGACTACGCTTGGCCTACATAGGTGTCACCATTCCAACTGATGTTGCATTCTTCTTTCCTTGCAAAACTCTTTGTTCCCCATTGTCATCCAAGCACTTAATGGATTTTTCATAACAATACACCTTGGTTCTATGAAGGTACAACCAATCCATGCCCAACAACATATTGTATGATCCCAATGGTAATACATTCAAATGTGTTGAGGTAGGCATACCATTCAAATCAAATGTACATGCTCTTACCCAATGATGAACTTGCTTCTTTATACCTGTAGCCAAGTGCACTGGCCAAGATTATGTATGCACTTCTTTACTCAAACCACACTTATCCACTAAGTCAGGATTAACATGACTATAATTAGATCCAGTTTCAATCAAAATAGAAACAAATTAATCACAAATCTTAATGTCCATCTTGATAACATATGCCTCATGATTTGTCTGTTTGTTTTACAGCGTTGCATAGATCCTAGGAACACTCTGCCCAACATCTCCCACTGCCTGTGCCTCCTGAGGAATGTAGATATGTGGTCTACCACCCTGATGTTGTGGAGAATATCTCATGTGATGATTTTTTCCACAAGTCCAACACTCTATAGGCTTCCAACTTGCATCCTTGATCTACTCCTCAGATTGAAGTCCTTGCCCTCTACTAGATGCATTGAACGTATTAGATGGCGTTGCATTATCTTTATTACCTGCTTCCTGAGGTCTTACCTGCTTCTTGTTCCATTCTCCTTTGTTCTTTTCATTACCTTTCCAACCCGACTTAGTCTCAAATATGCACTTCAATTGCTCATAGAAATGCTTTAGCTTTCAAATGGCCTCCTCCAATGATCTAGGCTCATCAAACTCAATCATATATTTAGATGCAATCAATAATCCACTAATGAATCTTTCAATCTTGGCCTTCTCCTCCTTGAGGTAAGGCACATACCTCAACAACTCCAGGAAACTACTAGTGTACTCTTCATATGTCATTGATCCCATCTTCAAATCATAGAATTATTTTTCCTTGCCATCAAAGTATCTCTCCGATGGGTACTTCTTCTTGAATAGTCTCTCGAACTCACTCTAATTTCAGTCCTCCTCATGAATATCTCTGACATTCTTCACATATTCCCACCAAATATTTGCTTTACCTTTAAGAGCGAATGAAGCTATTCTAGTTTTCATGTTCTCTAAATAATCATACAACCTGAAGAACTTCCTCATACCAAGAAACCATGCTTCTACATCTCATGACTTCTTCATCTCTCCATCAAATGTAGGTGTATTTTCTTTCTTAAATTGGTCTAGAAAGCATCCCCTATCACTCCTCCTGTAAAGATGATAATGGCAATGACCATAATGCCTATTAGAACTAGAAATAGAGTAGTACTTGTGTCCATCACCTCACCTATGTAGAGTATCCAACAACCTTCCTTATTTCTACCTTTAAGCTTCTCAGTTTGTTTTCCAAATCAGAAGATTTTCTAGTACCATGTTTCTCATTTGATCCATAGGGAGATTCTCAAGAGCTATAGTCTACCATCTTTCTAGTCATCTTTGTTATTCTCCTTGCAAGGTATATCATATCAGCGAAACCAAATCACAATAAACCAATGTACCTTAGCATAATTCGGGGATACCTCATCTGCATGATCAATAAATCAACATAATACATGTATAACATAATCATGACAACATATCGAAATATAGCACATAAGAATATAACCATATACCCATAATTCTAGCTAGAGTCTAGTCATCAATGCATGACCATATCAACTACACATATTGTAATCTCGTGCATAAAAAAATACCACCACATCACTATACACTTGACCACGTGTGAACACTAACATGCATAAGTGATGCATAATCAAATATACACTCATGAAAACACACTCTACAACAACACCATCAACTTCCCATGGCGGCCTCGTTGCAACCATAACCCATAACATAAGAATAAAACAAGCACATGGTCTTACAACAAAAGAAACACATACAACTCACATGAATGAATAACCAACACATAAACCATCCAGTTTGAGGGTTGAACTATGCTTTGATACCACTTTGTAACACCCTCCTCCCACATCTACCCAAGTAACCGGCCAACATATATAAATATAACACATAAGCATATAAGCATATACCCATCATTCTAGCTAGAGTCCAGTCATCAATGCATGACCATATCAACTACACATATTTTAACCTCATGCATGAAAAAAACCGCAACATAATTGTACACTTGACCACATGTGAACACTAACATGCATAAGTGATGCATAATCAACTATACACTCATGACAATGCACTCCACAACAACACCATCAACTTCCCATGATGACCTCGTTGCAACCATAACACATACCATACAAATAAAACACGCACATGGTCTTACAACAAAAGAAACACATACAACCGACATGAATGAATGACCAACACATAAACCATTCAGTCTGAGGGGTGAACCATGCTTTGATACCACTCTGTAACACCCTCCTCCCACATCTACCCAAGTAACTGTCCAACCAGGGTAAACATGTGATGTGAAGTTACTATGATATGATTCAACTGCCTAAGTCACCTTAAGAAAGTGGAACTAATGGAAACACACCATACAAACCTTCCACATTAGCGACGGGACTACTAGGAACCATCCTAACTACTCAGGTAACCATCCCCTGGGTACCACTGAGTTTTTATACCATTAAACCCCCGGACGCTCCCTTCATATGGACAAGAATGCATCTAGGAGGCTGCAAATGCTCCCACAACATGGGTATGCATGCGTCTAGGGAGTTTTATGCCCAATGTTGTGCCTGCGTCTGTAGGATTTGAGCCACATTTTCAGCTCGGAGCCTAGGTCACTGCCTAGAACTTAATGACACTTTCAAAATTGCAAGATAATAATAAAACAATGATACACATACAATTACTTGAACAAGGACTTGACTAGACCCATACTACCATGACAAATATTTTGTCAAACATGTCACAATTATGTAATATGCATATTTAAATAATAGATCTAAGCATAGGGATATCATACTCATCTCAAAATAGTTAAGAATCATTGATGCCTCAACACGTTAGTTGCAATTTCATCCATTAGCCAAAGATAAATTTTTCATCCATTTACAAGCAAAAACATGGTGAGAGCCATACATAGCCACTATCATAATACATGTTCATAACCATCATAATAACAACATAAATACCAAGGAAACTACAACCATATATTCCACATATGAACCAGTATAATACTCATGAAATAAGAAGGATAAATAACCTCATATTAATAATGCAAAGGCCAACCAATTATGGGACTTCCATGAAGCACTTAGTTGTAGATATGGCTGAGCCAAATCTCTCTTCACCCAAACACCCTCGTGCTATATTCCAAGCATAAATGTGGGATCTCATAAAACACATGAATTAAAAATCAGGGCTTCTAGAGGCCAAACCACCTCAATTCATCAAACAATTATTTCACCTCACAGTCGGACATCACAAACCATCACCATATTGGTCTCTACCCAAGCCTTCTAGTGCTCCAGAGCATTTGTTCCAACCAAGGCTTCCAGGACTAGTGACTCAACGCACAACTACTGTCAGGCTTCTAGAGAGTTTGTCCAACCAGGGCTTCTAGGACTAATAACTCAACCCACCAAGGTCTTCTAGAGCATCTGCCTTATTAAGGCTTCCAAGACTAGTAACTCAACCCAAGATGTTACAAGGCTTCTAGAGCATTTGTCCAACCAAGGATTCTAGGAACTAGTAACTCAACCCAATATAAGGAAATATGAGTACCAACCAGAAAAATAAATAAATGAACCCACAACATCATGTCTATCCCAGAAATGGAAAGGTTAGGCAAATCTTCTATCAACCTAGGCAATCCTCCATGTCAATGATATATCATAACCAATAAACCATATGGATATGCCATGCATGCCAAAACTAGTGAGAAAAACATACATGCAACTCGGTACCTACAAAAAAACTCATTGTAGTTGTTTTTTCCAATGTCCTCTTGTGCTTCCCTTCTCTTCCTTTTCCTTCTTTCTCCAAAAATTCAAGTATGCCACACTCTCCAAGAGTGATCCAAGAAAAATCTAAGTGTCCAAGGGTATGAGAGAGAAAGGATAGAGAGAGCTCCAAAATTGAACTGAAAAAGTCTCTAAATTGATCCTCATAAGCCTTTTTATTAATGAGGCCTCTGTTTTCTTCAATTTCTATTATTTTCCTTCATTTTAGTCCTCATATGCAACTTGTGACCTTTAACCTCCCTTTTCCCCTAATTTCCATTATTTTTATAAATAAATGTGCCAAAATGCCATTTTACCTTTCCAAAGCCTTTGCCATTTCCTTTGCCAATTTTCTTAGCCATTAATCAATCACCATTGATCCCCATCTCTATGATTTTTCCCAACATTCAGCTTCAAATATATGTCCCATCAACCGTGGTTATTATTTTTCCTTTATTAACTTTTATTACATGGAATTTTCACCATGGATTTTCTAGGCAAGCTCCCCAACCCAATCATTGTTGAGGGATTCTAGAGACAACATTTCTCCACCCTCACTAACTTAAGAGTTTTAGGAATTCTCTCTACCCTCCAGGGACTCCAGAGAGATACAATATCGTAAAAACTACTATTATAGGCATGGAAGATGACCCTAGTGTTCCTCGATTAACCAACTGGGAAGCAATTAAGAAATTGTCATCATAGGGTGTGATCGTTTGTTGCAATACATATACTATTACTACCCCTTTTTGATACAATGATTATCAATACAGTAAGTATGAGTGCCCTATGATCCAGGGAAAATTTGACAAGGTAATTAGGGATGGACACCTCAATAAGGGACTAAGTTATTATCCTAGTGGAATTTTTTATTGCCATACATAACCTTTTTAACACAGTTTTGTTTGAAAAACATAGTCTAAAACAACTGGTGGAATAACAAAACTATTATACTCAACTTTAGAAAGTTTTTGATAACTGGCCTTTTTCACTATAGGTCCCCATATTTCCCTTATGGTGTTTTCCATGCAATACTGAGCTCAATCTCCTCTTTTCTTGCCACAATTTCTTGACTAAACTACACCCACTACCTAGTGGTTCTTTCTTTCTTTGCTTCTTCTCCTTATTACCCTCTTTCCCCTTCTCCTACTCACTTCCTCTCATTCTTTCCTTGTCCCTTGATTGTCCCAATCACCCCATTTTCTATTGCTCGCATCCTTATTCTGGTGAGTTAGGCCTTGCCTCTCTGGCCTAATCCATGATGGCCCCCTAGCCTTCTTAGCTTTTTGTTGGCAACTCATTTACTTTAGATACCTTTTTTCCTACCATTTGGATTCTCCCCATGGTTTATTCTAGAATCTGGTAAGGTGTCCCCTCTCCCCAAGGTTTTTTCTAGAATCTGGCAAGATGTCTCGATAGTTCCTTCCACCATGTGCCAAAACCCTCAAAAAAATCTCCAACTATGAGTGCTTGAGGATTCCTTGGCTAAGTGTGGATTTCCTCTGTCATAATCCCTTGGTTTACTAGGTCTTTGTATTCCCTTCCCTTCTCCATGGTCGAGATTCATTATGCATAATAGTTGTGCACTATGCCCTGAATTATGTGGATCCCCACCTTGAGTATTTCACATGGTTCATATTTATGTCATGGTTTTTGAGGTCCCTCTAAGGTATTCAAAGTTTTACTTAAGGCTTCATGAGTTACTGAAATTAATAATTATGGGTGGCCCCTTAAGGAAAGACTACTATGTTAGTGGTTTAGGCCTAGTTTGGTCTACATTTTTAAGACCCACCAAATCTAGCCAATTGTCCCTTATCCTTTGATTTTTTTATGGTGGTTGGTTTATATTAATTCTTGATTTCCAATGATCTTCATTCCATTTGGGCCTTGACCCTTGGCTTACCACCTATCCTAGATAACATGTCCACCTTAGCCTAGGAACCTCAGTCCCTAACTCTGTTTTTTTTGTTTAGTTAAATTATCTTTTTTCAATGTTTATGATAACTGCGAAATGTGACTGGGGCAATTAAACACTCCATCCACCTAGAATAATAGATAATGCTATTTAAAATTACTAGAACTCTTGGATAAAAATATAGCTTATTAAGGGTGAGATAATCTCAAAGAATATTGAGGCTTTTGAAGTACATAATAATTTTCCATAGTTCTTGTTTGAAGAATCTACAACTCTCAGCAATGAGAGTAAGGTTCTAAAAAATGAGGAAATTTAACCATCTCTACCAACAAAAAATGTAAGAATAATAGTTTGCAATATATATTACAATGGAACAATGGTCTGCAGGTTCAAGGACTCCCAGTTTAAAATACATTGTATATTGAGGCTTTTGAAGTACATATTAATTTTCCATAGTTCTTGTTTGAAGAATCTGCAACTCTCAGCAATAAGAGTAAGATGCTAAAAAATGAGGAATTTTAACCATATCTACCAATATAAAATGTAAGAATAATAGTTTGCAATATATATTACAATGAAACAATGGTCTGCAGGTTCAAGGACTCCCAGTTTCAAATACATTGTGTGGCTACAACAACTTGAACCCAATTGAAGACTCATTTTGTTATAATCAAAATTCAAAAAAAATTAATGGACTTATACTACATCATCCATGGATGAGAGTGGCTACATGAGGCCCCTGAATATGGCATCGTTAATTTATTCTCATTATGAAAAGTTGGATCTTATTGATCATGCTAACATAGCTAAATTATGGGAATGTGGTTCTAGCTATATTGGGGTTGATTTAGGATATTTTAAGTGCTTATACAACAATGAACAGTATAACCATGACACTAAAAAGAGTTGCAACTATTTTCCTCCACTTTATGATGCCATTGAAGAATTTGCAACCATTGATTTAAAAGATAGTGACAACAACTCACTAAGGTATTTGGAGAAAAACCAAAAAAAATGAGATCAATATAGTCCAAGAAACATGAGCATAAAATGTGAACAAAGTAATTCAAGATGCAAAAAGTGGAAGCAATGATATAGCCAATAAATTGAAGATAATAAGCCAAACACTAGGAATAGAGCATTTGTTAACATACAACTTTTTGCATTACCTCATTGTCCACTCTAGGAAAGGTCTTCCTTGAAGATAGAGAAGCTTCATTTACATCAAAATATGCTTTCCAAATCATGAATACATTTATATAGACTTAAACTTTTTTAATCAAATGACCTATAATATAAAACATCAATATGAAAACAATGACCAAATGGAAAAAGGGGTAGATTTTAAATGTGTGTAACAACCAACTCCTGAGTTCAAAAACCTATACTATAGCTATATCCTCATCCAAGGTCTTCATGCATACCTCACTAAAGGTGTATTAAGAGGCTATTAGTCTCTTGGCTATAGAATTGAAATATTTTTATTTGTAACTTAGGAAATGGAAAAGTTGTGGAGACACGTTGCATTATTCTTATTTCGCTGGGCCATGACAAATGAATAAAGAAAATACTATCAACCCTTTGGAAAAGGAAAGTTGAGAACAAAAGATACCATGAACAAACAAATAATCCAATAAGTTGAAGGGCTAAAAAACATATCACCCATAATGAACCTTTTCATCTAAAGATTATTCCATGTTGGGCCACAACAAAACTTTTCAATAGAAATTTCATGTAGCCTACTATTACAAAGGAAATTCAAACCAAAACTTGTTGTTCCACTTCTAATTTTACCCAAAATTGCCTCATACCTAAAGGTATTTCCATAACTTATACCAAACAAAATTCAAAAATAGATATCCTTTGGAGAAATGGGATCATCAAACAAAATTGAACCATACATATTAGTGAACCTTATTTTTTATATTTATATTATGATGAGCCTATTTTTCTATTGGAAAGAGAGAAAAAATCATAGATACTAACGAATCCTTATGCATTACCTACATTCAAATGAGTAATAAAAATTAATGGCACTAGGAGAGGTATGATATTGTGTTTTTGGAAAAGATATTTTATCTCTTCCTCCAACACCAAGGTTCTCCTTGTCTGTTGCAGCAAATATGGAAATCCCCAATCGAGACCATTACCTTACAACTACTCCATTTCTATTGGTATCTTAGGCATAAAATTGGACTCTTTTCCACTAGGGATATTAGATTTCATTTCATTGAGCTATAGTGATAGGTGAGAGCTTTGTATAACTCACTAAAGGTGTATCAAGAGGTTATTAGTCTATTGGCTATAGAATTGGACTCCTTTTATTTGGAACTTAGTGAAATGAAAAAGATGTGGAGACAAGCTCCATTCTTCTTCTTTCACTGATCCATGTTAAATAAATGAAGCAAATAGTCTCAACCCCTTGGAGAAGGAAATTTGAGAACAACAAATAGCATGAATAGACAAAGAATCCAATGAGATGAGCTGAGAGGGGTCTCCCTTTGTAAACAAGCATCCATAGGCTTGTTAGAGTCAGTATGAATATTTACTAGAATTTTAGTAGTCTTCACATCACCAACCACATCCAATAGAAATGTATTAACCCTTATAATACAATTGATTTCTCCAAATGAGGTGCAGTCCATAAGAATAATATCATCTTCTGAATCTATTACAATATGATTTGCAAAGTACATTGCCATATGTGTGTGAAATAAGCAATTCACCTGGTTGGAAAAAAGAATCCTTTTTAATTTAAGACCTCATGAAACCACCTTGAATGAGAAAAGAAGGGTTTAAAACTATAGAATACAAGTTGATCTATGAACCCTAGTTCTACAACCTTTATGAGAAATGCTACTAGTCAATAGTCTAATAGATCAAATAAATAACCAAGGAAATTTTTTTTCCATAGGTGTGTGAAACAAAAAATCCATCTAGTTAGCAAAAGGTAGATTTTTGAAGACATCAAGAACCCCCTTGAAGCAGACAAGAAGGGTTTGAAACCATAGAATACAAGCTAATCTATGAACCCTAGTCTTGCATCTCTTAGGAGAAATCCTACTAGTCAATAGTCTTTTAGATCAATTAAATAACCCAAAAAAAAATATTTCCAATTAATCCTCGAGATCAAATATTAGAAGAAAGCCCCTCTGGAGGCACTAAGAAGACATCCAATTTCTTCTCAATAATTTGGTATGTGGAAACTATAGATTAGGTTGTCTGAAGACTATTTAAGTAGCATTTGCAACTACAGTTTCTCCATCAATATTTGATCCAAGATTGTTAGTGTCAATCTTGTGGGATTTTCTTGGTGTTGTAATATATCTAGCCTTTTCCAAGATTAATGGTTTGATTTACCATAACCAACCTAAGAAAAAATATAGGAGTAGAGATTCTCGAAAAAAACAAGAATAAATTGTTGTACCATTGAGATCTTTGACAAGAGAAGTAAATACCGACCTGATGATTTAAGAAGGGGTGTATGAATTTTAACACAACATGTAGGTAGGGAAGGCCTATATCTCTATCTTGCTCGAGAGTTGTAGCAACTACTATAGTAGGGCACACTATAGTTAGGAAATAAATGGTAAGGATCCACCCAACTGTATGGAAGGAAATAACCAAAAGTAGTTAAATGAAAGGGATGTTAGATAATACTCCCACCTATCATAGGTGAACTGTAGGAGAAGCCTCGATATGGCTCAAATTAACTCTATGATATTAATGGTATTAGTTCCTTCAAAAGAAGAAATTTAATTAATTAAGAATGGCGAATTAAGTTGGTCTCAATAACTGGTAGCCGACCCAAGGGCGAATGGAAAGATGATGGAGTAGTGTGAGTTGCACCAATCTCTGTGATATAACTACTAAGCTATGAAATGTTGTAGATAAAGTAAGACCCCTGAGAAGGATTTTGAATTGTGCCTAGAATTCCTACAAATTGTGACTAATTCTTTCAATGGTGCATGCTCTCCTGCAACAACATATATTTTCTTGACAGTGATGTGATTGACATAATTGGGAGGCTAAATCTTGATTCAACTCCATCTCAATCAATTATGCAACCGTGGCTATCTCAGAAAGGTACTTCAAAATGGCTGACAAAGACACTTGAAAGTATTCATCCTGATGAAGTTGTAAATACAAGTACAAGAAGCTCAACCACATAAGACGGAGGTGATGTAGATGATCCTAATTCTCATGTTGATATGGATGTTTCTTATGATTGTGAACTAAATTTGTCTACAAATTTTGAACCAACTTCCTTTAAAGAAGTCACTTCTCATGATGAATGGAAATAAGTGATGCAGAATGAATATAATACTTTGATAAAGAATGGCACCTAGAAGCTAGTTGATCCTCCATTGGGAACCAAACCGATAGGATGCAAGCACGTCTTCAAGGACAAGTATAAAGGAGATGGCTCACTTGACAAGTATAAAGCTAGGATTGTGGCAAAACGTTTTGCACAGAAAGAAGGGGTCGATTATGAGGAGACTTTTCTCCCACAAAAAAATGGGCTACCGTTTGGACACTCTTTTCCTTTGTAGCTCAAAACAGTTAGAAATTCCATTAAATGGATGTAAAAATCGCTTTCTTGAATGGAGATCTAAAAGATAAATTTTTTTATTTCCCAACCAAAAGGATTTGTTGCAAAGGGTTAGGAACTCAAAGTATATAATTTTATAGAATACTTGCATGGACTAGAGAAAGCATCACGATCCTAGTACAAGAAGTTGACTGAGCATCTTCTGAAACTTAATTTCAAACATTATGATCTTGATGATGCAACTTTCTTTTTCAATAAATTTGGAAGAATAGTTGTGTATCTTGTGGTGTATGTAGATGAACTTTTGATGAAAAGGAACAATGAGGACTAAATTGCATCCATAAAGAAATAACTGAGGAAAGGTTTTGAAATAACATATTTGGGCTATGTTCACTACTATCTTGTATTGAAGTAGCCCAACATCTGAAGTTTATGTTCCTCTCTCAGAAGAAGTAAATTGGATATATGTTGAACATGTTTGGCATCATTGAGTGCAATCCTTTAACTACTCTAATGGAACAAAATTTAAAGCTCACATCCATTGAAGGAAAATAATTTAAGGATGCAACAAAGTATAGACAACTCATAGGAAGTCTCAGCTACCTAACTACTATCAGACCAGACATTTCATTTGTTGTTAGAATCCTCTCCATGTCTATGCAAAATCCTTGTGAGGTTCATTGGTCTAGTGAAAAAGGGTTGTAAAGTAATTGATTAGATACTCTGATTCAGAGATGGAGATAAAGAAACCAAAGTATCTACTTCAGGTTATGTTATGAGTCTTGGATCATGAGATATATCTTGGAGGTCACACAAAAAATTAATTCCAACAGATTCCACAACTAAGGCAAAATATGTGGCAACAGTGAATGCAACAAAGGAAATTGTGTGGCTCGGGAAAATTCTGGAAGATTTGCAGGGAAAAAGTACATTCAGCTCCTCTTTTCATTGACAACATATCTGAAATAAATTTTCCCAAGAACCCAAATTTCCATGATCTAACAAAGAACATCAATATAAATACCATTTGATTAACATCATGTTGAGGCCAAAATAATCCACCTACAACATTGTTCCACAAATGAGTAGATTCCAGACATCTTCACCAAAACGCTTGGAAGGGAAAAGTTTGAAATATTTAGAATGATGCTTGGACTCACCAACATCCTTTGAAATTAAGGGGGGCAGTGTTGACACCTAATCTTTAGGATTAGGAAAAATTATGTAAATATTGCAAATAGGAAAAAATAAAGGAAGTTAGAAGACGAAGAGACATTGGGAGATGAAACCATATTCTCCCTCTCCTTGGATATATTTGTGTTCTATCTTAATGCAAAGAAAATTGTATTCATATTTACAAACCTGGCCCAATAGGAAAGACACTAATAATAATCATATTAGGTAAATCAGAGTAGTAAACATATTATGGAATGATTACAAGAACAATCCTTCGACAATTGTTTTCCTTTTTACGACATGTGAAGCATCAAGGGGCGCATACAAGATGATTGAATAAGTCTAGTTTGAATACAAGGGTAATGTGTAGCACATGTGATGAACAGATGAGGGTAGCATGCAAAAATGTAGAGAGGCACCCATTAGAATTAGTTGAATCGGATAGATTGAACATTTCAGGATATAACATGAGTCAAGTGAGCTCAAAGGAGCACAAATGACTATTAAGACAGTTGGGCCAAACTATCATTTGGGAAAAGTATGTAATACAAAACATTGACCCATTTAAAATGGAAGGATGCAACCTTCTTCAATTGGAACAATTGCCTCTAAATGCGAAAAGAGAGTTAGCTAAGGAAACATTTGGATTATAAGTGCTAACATGAGATGAAGAGTTGGTGAAGATGTTGGAGCGGCAATGCATAAGTTTATATGGGTTTGGGTAGTGTGAAATCACCCAATGTCTAGCATGATTAGGTGGGTCATTGCACAAGTCATGACACAAATTTCTTACATGAAAAAGTGTAAGGAGATAAGTTCTTGTTAGTCAGAGGCAAAGATAAGTGTGCAAACACAAGACAAATAAATACACAAGCTTCTTCTTGAATAAATAATTTATATTCATTAATTATTTTCTCATATAAATCCATCAAGTTATGACTATTCGCTCTTCTTGCTTCACATTACAATGGCCCAACCATAAGTATATTAAACACCAAACTTTTTAAATATGGAATCATGCAAACTCTAACTTTCCTTTCCTCATGCAAACTAAGACTTCATGCTTTAACTAAACTTTTCTAACTTTCCTTTAACTTAACTCAACATTTTTCTTTTTCTTGACTCAAATTTTATAGACAAAGCATTAGCCTTCTAACTCTAGCTCACTTGAGTTATAATATTAGACTCAAATTGCTTTCCTTAACTTAACTCTACTCTTCATGCATTACATGTATTTTGGAGTAATTATTGTTTCTAAAAAACCCCCTTAATTACAACCATATGCCTCAACCTTAACTTAATTGTGACTCAACTATGCATGCTACACTTGCAATAAAAATTTGACTCAAAAAAATTTTACAATGCAATTTTTGCTTTTTCATTTCTTCCATATTCTATACCCTTGAAACTGCTTCATGTTCAATTACACTTTCTTGATATAAGCTCCATATTTATTCACTTGTTTCTACTACAATTTTTCTTTGACTTCTTTTATATTTGTTCTAAAAAACAATTTAGGCTTTCAGAGCCTATCTTCTTGTTGAAGCCTCAAAAATCGTTGCCTCAACATGGGGGAAAACCACTCGGTCTGGACCTTGGTTGGCAGCTCCTTTTCCATTTGGAGTAGTGGCTCCAACTAGGGATAATGGGACCGTTTTGGAGAATTTGGTATCTACGGATAAATACTAATTCCCTAGATAAGTAGCCATATCTAGAACAATGGTTTAAAGCACTTTAGCCTTTTCCTATAAGCAATAGATAAGACAAAGAAGATGAGAAGACCTACTTGTAGTCCCACTTTCCTCTTGTCTCCTTTATATCGATCACGTCGCTCCTTCCTGTACATAACACGCTTGAGAAGTACTTGTAAACATCAACAGAAGACAAAGAACTAATCAAAGAAAAAGATCTATTAAATACAAGTAAATGGAATTAGATACATTCACACATATAAGCATCATATAGCAAGATAAGCATATGGGAAAAAGGTTCAAATACTTTATTGAATAGAAGAAGGAATTACAACCATCAAGTCTGACTCAAAGTCACTCCTCCATCTTTGGCTCCATCCACATCACATCATAAGCATAACATTCTGGCAGCATAACGACACTTACAATAGTCTCAATTCAACTAACATTATCTCCTTACAATTCATTAAATTCTAGCCCTTGATCACTTAGATGAGTAATCAATAGGAAAATGGAGGAGGTTTTGTCATAAATGAGGGTGTTGAATGGCATTCCAAACTTAGAGTTAGTTTCCATGGAGGAAGGGATGAGAGGATAGGAGGTTAATGGATCTTTGACCTATCTAATTTCAAGCTTATAAGAGGGGATAGAGGTGGTATCCTTCTAGAATGATCTAGAACCAAGGAATATTCCCAGAACCATATGCAAATTTCTCTCAATATTGTCCAGCGTAGGTCAAAGTGTGCCTAAGAGCTCTGCAAAGCACCCTTGCATGGGCCTAAGTGCTGTCTAGAGCACCCTTACATGGACCTACCTGTGCTGGTCCTTCAAGGAGTCATTTCAAGATGTCTTTAGGCCATGAAACTGCCTGGGAAGGAGGCATTCAATAGGTTGACTTGTTTAGGGCATGTAGCAACTAAAATTAGGGTTTGATGAGCCCTAAAACACTAATCTAGATGATAGGAGTAATGTTCCCAAATGGATTTGTAACAGCTGCCCCCTAAAGCATGAAGTCAAACATAATAATGTCGAATGATATGATTTACAATGTGATGAGGAGGTTTTGAAGTGGTTGGTGACCTGCATCAATTATAATATCAGGATATTTTTTATTTTTTCTCATGAATTGTTGAGGGAAGGCATACCCATGCTCAGCATATAAACTTTCATTACAAGTACATAGATAGCCGTCTATAGATATAGACCTATGATCGGAATGACCATCAATGTAAAGCCATTGTATGGATGATTTGGTACATTTCCTGAAATCGCACCCCGGATGGATGAAACTAGATCCGGGGTCTTCTATCTCATTCAATCGTTCGCTCAAGTATGAGCCTAACCATGTGAATATGTGATCTGAAGTCGAACATGGGAAGACACCATCTGATTACCAGCCAATGATGTAAGTCATTAACAGACATGATAGAAATCACCGATAATGATAATGATCCTCAAGGTACTGCAGTACATTCTGCATGGTGTGAATGGATGATTTGATGTCGAACACCATACAAAGTCTTTCGGTCGAAGGCCATTGTCAACCTACTACCAGAAGCAAGAAACCTACCATTGATATATGCAAGCCTCAAGGTCCTAGAAGGGTGTTTCTAAGTCAACTTCTTGGATAATGAACTGATGTCAACAAGAAGTGACTCGTCGCAGGAATGCTTTGATGTATCCCACATCAACGACATGAAACGAGTGTAATGATTTTGGAGATGGAATTTGACTGATGAAACAAGGTTCAGGAATGGCAGTCATGAAAATGAAGGTTTATGGTACTACAAAGGATGAATTTTAACTGAATGACTTCTCTTAAACATATTGGCAACACTGAATGAATTGGCAGCATTGACCCAAAACCGAAGTAATGGATGGTGTGATAGACCATAGGTATGATAACCATCAAGCAGATAACCCAACCCAAATAGTTTGAATGAACTGGTATCATTGACCCAAAACAAAGGTGATGGATGGTGTGATAGACCATAGGTACGATAATTGTCAAGCAGATAACCCAACCCAAATAGTCACGGAGATGAAGTGAAAGTGTCATGTTCAAGAGCGACGTGCTACCATAAAGTGGTTTACCCCATTTTCCCTTTACCCAGTCATTGATGACTAATACCTCTTTATTTTTTATCAAGCTTGAGAAGGATAACATATGCTTGTTGTATAATTCCACCCTTCGCGTGAATCCATCAATATGTGATGTTTTAATGAGTCTAGCGAAGGTGAAACTCGATCTTGTCTAGATGGACAAGTTTGTCGCTATTTGTTGTTTTAACGAGTTTAACGACAAAGATAACTCGGTCCTTTTCATTTTTAGAGAGTTATAAAAGGGAAAAAAAGAAAACTCCACAAGTTCCTCTTTGTATATTTGTCTCTCAAGCCCAAAAAAGCATAAAACAATACAAGAGAGAACATATTGACCATGTTCGATCAACGTATTCCTTTTTTGTAAATAATATATCTCAATCTAGAAAAGGGTTAAAATTATACTGAGTAGATGTCGTTTCCCATCTGTTAACGAGCTAAAAAGGACAAGCACTCAACAATATTTTCATATTTCAAGATTCTAAAAAGAGCTTAAAGAGGGCTCCATTTTGAGGAATGAGTGGTGTCTAGGGTAGCAACTAGTTCTAGTGATGTTGGAACTTCTCAAAACATGTTGATTTATCTGAAGAGGCTGGATAATAAGACCACTCATTGCAATTTTTCCTCAAAAAGGTAAAACAACCAATTGAAAGTGTATAATCAGCCAAGCAGATAGTGACAATGGAAGGAGAAAAACGAAGGGTCATATAATGGAAGAGGCTGATAAAATGGCAATCACGAGGGTTAAATGGAGATGGGTTCATTTTTACACAAGCTTGAACCATAGGAAACTATGCTTGGATTCAGTTTCATGTTTACACAAGCTTGAAATGACAAACTATGTTTGGATCAGTTTCATGTTTACACAAGCTTGAAACGAAAAACTGTGCTTGGATTCAATTTCATTTTTACACAAGCTTGAAACGAAGAACTATGCTTGAGATTGGTTTACATGCCCCCAGTATGATGAAAGGGAGAGTCTCCTGTAACCAGATAGAAGTCGTTGCAGTGAAGCGGGACAATTATCCAACACCTTCCTAGATTCGTCCAGATAGGGACAAAGGTGAATGGGGTGATTCCCTTCACATAACCTACAGGGAAACATAATTTTACCACTAGAAGCATGCCCCCCAAGGTTCATTACATTCACCTAAGTAGACTGCTCGTGGCTATCAAGTGGATGGAATGAAGGTTCTTTTATGAGATGAAGTGAAAGACTCGACTGGGATTTTATGAGATCTAATCAAAGACTCGACTTGGAAATTTGCTCCAAGGGACCTTGTTTCATTTTTTAATGAGCTTGACATAAGACAAGGAACTCTACTTATATTTCTTGTTTCATTTTTTAACGAGCTTGATACAAGACAAGGGATTGTGCTCATACTCCTTGTTTCATTTTTTAACCAGGTTGACACAAGACCCAGAACGATCCTCATATCCTTGGTTTCATTTTTTAACGAGGTTGACACAAGATAAGGAATTATCCTCATATCCTTGGTTTCATTTTTTAACAAGGTTGGCACAAGACAAGGAACTATCCTCATGGGAGTTGTTTCATTTTTTAATGAGGTTGACACAGTAAAAGAACTATCCTCATGGGAGTTGTTTCATTTTTTAATGAGGTTGACACAATAAAATAACAATCCTCATATTCCTTTGTTTCATTTTTTAATGAGGTTGACACAAGACAAGGAATTGTCCTCATATTCCTTGTTTCATTTTTTAACGAGGTTGACACAAGACAAGGAACTATCCTCATGGGATTTGTTTCATTTTTTAATGAAGTTGACACAGTAAAATAACTATACTCATATCCTTGGTTTCATTTTTTAACGAGGTTGACACAAGACAAGGAACTATCCTCATCATTCCTTGTTTCATTTTTTAACAAGGTTGCCATAAGACTAGGAACTATCCTCATATTCCTTGATTTCATTTTTTAACGAGCTTGACATGAGACAAGGAACTACCCTCATATCCTTGGTTTCATTTTCAAGGTTGACACAAGACAAGGAACTATCCTCATATTCCTTGTTTCGTTTTTTAACGAGGTTGACACAAGACAAGGAAATATACTCATGGGAGTTGTTTCATTTTTTAATGAGGCTGACACATTAAAAGAACTATCCTCATATCCTTGGTTTCATTTTTTAACGAGGTTGAAACAAGACAAGGAACTATCCTCATATTCCTTATTCATGACTCTTAAGATGTCATGACTTCCAAGAGGTTCTCATCATATGGGAGAACAATAATCTAGAAGAGATCCATAGCAAGGAATCCATTAGAGAGATCTAGTTCCAATGCCCCTTGGACATAACGTACAACATCACTTAATTGATCGTCAGTTGATGTAGGCATGGAATGGGTTGCCACATAATTAATCCATGGCAGGGATGATACCATTGGTACAAAAATACCATTTAAGGAAGATGGTTGACTAGAAGCCATATTTGGACCAGGAAATGAAAGCTGGTCAATGGTGACAATTCTACCTTGATGTGGGAAACACATCACTCAAAAGAGTGTTGAAACAATAGCTCCCATTTCATAAACATAATCGCGCCCAAGAAGTAAATTGTAATCTAAAGGGCCTGGGACTACCATCACATTCAGATAAATGATTTTTCCTCCCAAAGTAATAGGTAACTGAGGAAGGATCCCTAATGGTTGACTAATTCCTCTGTTAAAAGCCAGCAGACTCTGGGTAACAGGCACAAATGGCGGCGAACCGAACGCTTCCCAAGAAGTAGAGGAAAGGATACTCATAGACGCACCTTCATTTATAATAGTGCCAAATAAAATCACATTACAAACCTTCACTATGATCTGGAAAGGCACATAAGAAGGAAGATGAAATCCTGCTAGGCAATTCCAATCAAAAGAAGTGACCATACTACTTGGAGGGGGTACCGTAAGAATGGGAGAATTACCCCCTTGAGTTACGAGAATTGGAGAATTCTCTTCCTGTCTTGATGGAACAGGAAGGTTGCCTCCAAGCTCATTGGAATATGAAGAAAAAAAAAAGAACTTGATTGGTATCATACTAACTCTCTACGGGAAAGGTACGATTAACTGAAGGTGAAATCGGGTCAACTATTTCCTTGACCTATTGATTTGGGTCAGGTATAGACTCATATGATTCACTTTCAGAGAGTGTGGGTTTGATTGACAATTGATTTTGGTTAGTCAAGTCATCAACTAGTGAAGGATTAAGCGAGAGTCTCATTTAACCAAATGGAAGTCGCTATGGAGAAGTAGGATGGTTATCCAACACTTTTTTGGCTTCATCCAGATAAGGAAAAAGGTGAATGGGGTGATTCCCTTCACACAACTTATAGGGAAACTTAAATTTACCCTTCATTCCATGAACTTTACTACCACTAGTTAATGGTGTGTCACTAGCATGATCTCGAGAAGTTGATGACACGGGATGATGTGAACAAGAAGACCATTCTTCTAAGATCTGAGGAATGCCAGAAAAATTTCGAAGAAGATGGTCTCCCACACAAAGTTTGCATGGATATCAAACTTTGTGAGGCTTGACGGAAATTTCTCATCAGATGTTGCATTCAAAGTAATGGTTGCTTGGTTGACCCTCTGCTGAATTTTGTTCTTCTTCTTCTTCTTCCCTTTCTTCTTCTTCTTAGCCACCTGGTTACTAGTACCAATACTTTCACAAGGCAAAGAGGAAGAAGGGGAGGAAGAAGGAAAAGGGTCAACTTTAGGATCAACTGGAGGTTGATTTTGTCCAGTTGGAGGAGTACTCGATTGTGGAGAAATCACGAAATTTTGAACCAAGGAGGTTGAAACAAACATACTGACAATCCAATCGTAAGTCCCGGAAGGGACAATGTAGCCATATATGGAGCACCAATATTTCCAACCAGAGAAAAAGGACTAGGATTCCCATCAAAATGAATTCCTTGATTGGTGGACTCTGGATTTGTCGCCATATGTTTCAACCTAAGATCAACTAAGGAGTGAGCGTGGAGGATGTTATCCATGGTCAATTGATTTTATTTTAATCAAAGTAACATAACAAAACAAAAAATGGATAATCTAGGTAAAAGGTTTACCAAGCAACTGTGAAATGTAGAATACATCCCAGTGAACCAAGAAGTACGGGTAGGCAATCTCCCTGAATGTTGTGTTTGGTGTATCATAGTGTACAAGGCAACCGACTCAGTTACCTAAGGATTGATAGAAACCTAGTGTTGTCCTCCCATATATACCTGAAAGTACATGGAGGCCCAATCTGTATAAGTGTTGTCTAATGCAAAACCGCACAGTGAGAAAATTCCCATATACTTTACGTACTGTAACACTGCCCTATATACCCGAAGATACGTGGACAAGTTATGATATACTCATATACGTGGAATGAGGTATCACACAGGATGTATTGCAGACAAGTTAGTGATGGTTGATTTGTTTTACGACGCCGAAACACATCTCTAGCCTAGAACCACTAAATTTTTTGCGCTATGTGACAATGCTCCATTAGGTAAATTCAGATATATTTTATGTTGATCTTCTTTATAATTTGCCTTTCAAGGTTCATCATGTGATGTATGTTCGCAATTCCTAAAATGTAACTAATATGATAAAAATTATTTTCATTCAATTGAACAATGAAACCTTAGCTAGTAGGGATAGAGCAATCATATCTTTGACAAAGAGCAAAGATCACATCTAATGCAATTTCCCTAGCTATTCCTTTCAAGCATTCACAAACTAAAATATGAACGATGCAAGTTTTTCTTTTCAAATCCCTTAATGTTATGATGAACAAAAAGGAAACTAATGCACATACAATCAATCAATCTTTTTATAAGAACAAAGACTTTACAACAGTTCAATTGCAAAGGAAAATAAGACTTTTACGACACTTTGTTTCGAACAAAGATTAATCGACTATAATCTAACTTTGACAATGAATTGGTATGACAAATAAATCATTTAAGAAACATTAATCAATCAAGTCAAATTAGGGCTCGAAAGAGGAAATACAAGTTGATTTAAGAGACATACTACAATCATTGATCTTTCAGCAAGCATAAACAGAAGGAAATTTGGAGAAAAAACCCAATCCAAATGTGAAAATTTTCCCTAAGGTGGATTAGCGCAGGTAAAAGAGGGGCTAACTGCACTGCAAAGCATTATCTCTCACTTAAAGGTGCTTTACAGAGTGTTGTCCCCTGACCAAGCCTGTGTTGACCCCTGAGAGGCCACTCAAGAGTCATCTAACCTCAAATTTTTGACCAAATAACACTTCAACAAGGCTGAAATACAATCAATGAAAAAAAGTAGGGTCTATAAGAGTTTCATAGGAGGTGGATAAGCTACTTGGAACAATGATCATTCCCCAGTGGAGTCGCCAATTTGTTTTGGAGAATTTGGTATCTATGTATAAATACTAATTCCCTAGATAAGTAGTCATATCTAGAACAACAGTTTAAAGAACTTTAGCCTTTTCCTATAAGAAATAGATAATACAAAGAATATGAGAAGACCTACTTGTAGTTATTCTTTCCTCTTGTATCCTTTGTATTGATCCTATCACTCCTTCCCGTACTTAACATGCTTGAGAAGTACCTGTAAACATCAACAGAAGAAAAAAAATAACCAATCAAATCAAAAGATCTATTGAGTACAAGTAAATGGAATTAGATACATTCACACATATAAGAATCATATAGAAATATAAGCATATGGGAAAAAGGTTCAAATACTTTATTTAATAGAAGAAGGAATTACAACCATCAAATCTGATTCGAATTCACTCCTCCAGCTTTGGTTCCATCCACATCACATCATAAGCATGAAATTTTGGTAGCATAATGACACTTACAATAGTCTCAATTCTCAAACTAACGTTATCTCCTTACAATTCATCAAAGTCCAGCCCTTGATCACTTAGATGAGTGCTCAATTTATAGGAATATGGAGGAGGTTTTGTCATAAATGAGGGTATTGAATGGCCTTCCAAACTTAGAGCTAGTTTCCATGGAGGAAGGGATGAGAGGATAGGAGGTTAATGGATCTTTAGCCTATCCAATTTTGAGCTCATAAGAGTAGATAAGAGGTGGGATCCTTCTAGAATGATCTAGAACTAATAAATATTCCCAGAACCTTATGAAAATTTCTCTCAATCTCGCCCAGTGCAGGTCAAAGTTGGCCTAAGTTCTTTACAGAGCACCCTTGCATGGACCTAAGTGCTCTGCAGAGCACTGTTACATGGGCCTACCTGCGCTGATCCTTCACGGAGTCATTTCAGGATGTATTCAAGCCATGAAACTATCTGAGAAGGATGAATTCAATAGGTTGACTTGTTTAGGGCATGTAGCAACTGAAATTAGGGTTTAATGAGCCCTAAAATACTGATCTAGATGATGGGAGTGATGTGCCCAAATGGATCTGTAACAGGGACCAGTTTCCCAATCTATTAAATGCTTGTGCTATTGGGGTGATATGTGAGGTTTTAAAATAATGTCTAGGCTAAAAGTAATCTAATCTTAACTAACAATCACATGCATTTCATCCTAATCTAAGCACTATCTAATTATAAATATACCCAGGATTTAAATTGGTGTATGCGATCTACAATAATATCTAAAATCAATTGGTAATAAACATCATTCAATTGCGATGAGAAGTGAATCCATTTTAACAATAATCATTTCATATAAAAAGTTAGCCGAAATGATTGTGAAAGATATATCGCATAAGGAAATATTCATATATTCATCATAAAATAAAGATAATCATCATACAGAAGTGAAATAATGGTAATCAAGATTCAGACTTTCATACATAAACAACTCGAGAAGAAATCATTACTTAATACATAAGTAAAAAGGATTATGAGATAAAAGTACCATTTATAATACGTCCTACTCATGTGTTTCAGAAATATTGATCTATCTTCAGTCCATTCAACACCATCTAAGAGTACAAAAGTGTAATTTCAGTAGAAGATGCTAAATTAGATAGAAAATAAACCATGTTCCATCAATTTCACCAGAACTTTCTCAAAGGGACAAAAGTGCATGTTTTGAAGACTATTTCTGATAAAATTATGGACCCCTCTCTAAATGCATGAGAGGGGTTTAAATACTAAAACTATAAAACTAAAAATAGATTATTACAAAAATAGTTGAGGAGGTTTAAATGACTTGCCTCAATTTGTGCAAAAATAAAATCAAAAATGGATATAAACAAGGTGACGAACTATCATGCATTTGATCCTTCAGATCGCAAATATCCATCATGGGCTTGAGCTGTGTTGGTTGGTTGACTTCAGCTTTCAATTGTCTAGCAAATACGGCATCGGTCAATGTTGGTGCCATTTTCTCCGTAGAAGTGGTTAGGCATCTCAGGGTCATCCATTGGCTATGAGGCTTTACCAAATGTTGTCGATATGCCTCCCAGTTTAACCTAGTTGCTTGCCTTATCACTTCTACTTTTTCTGCCACTACATGTTTCCATTACGGTTCAAGATGTTTCCACAAGGTTGGCACTATGTAAATTCTTATTGATGTTTTCTATGACACTGTTTGTTTTTGCCGCTACTTCTATCATTGCCTTTTTTTCTTCTTTAAGTCGAGAATCCCAGCTCGCAAATGGGATTTCCTTATGTGATTCTTCTAGCTTGGGTAGGTCCGTCTTTCTCCCATCTTCTGTATTCTGCCAAGCAATAAAATCAGATACCTTTTTAAAGATCTCGTCGTATTCAAGTCTCATTTCCACGACTTGACTTGTTATTTTATCACTTGTTTCGCAATAAGATTTCCACTGTGAAATCGTCTAGTAGAATAATTATTTTTGGTGCATCAGCTGGGAGTTAAGACCAAGTGCTTCCGTAACAAACTAATCAATTTTTGGATCGTCTTTGTGTAGATCAGTTGTTGCCTGCATCTGTGCTTCCTTCTCAGCTAAACTAGTTCAATGTTCTATTTACATATGTTCAAATACCTGTTGAAGCTTGGTCAACTGTATCTCTGCTTGCTGGTCGGATTTTACTTTCTGTAATTGTTTCTCAAGAAACATTATTTTATCTTCCTTTTCTCTAAGCAACATTTATATTTCTATTTCTTTGTCCATGGTCGCTATAGCATAAGCACCTACAAACTACGAGAGTCTAGTAAGGTTGGTGGATGGGTCAATAGGTGAGTCTTTCCATAGAACATCCATTGGTTCATTTTCAGGGGTAGTAGAAATTGTATAGTCCAATTTCCTTTTCTTTCTTTGTATTTTCACCATGGCCTTATGTTGTGGGCTATAGAACACATCTATAGGGGTAATTTCTTCAATTCTCAAAATTATTTTAGAAGTGGGGTGGTAGGGATGTGCTTTACCTCTTGTGTATTTGCAATCTCTTCCACTATAATTTCCAGAGTTGTTTTTGGTGGCAGATTTTGCAACTCTGGCGCCTATTCCTCTATGTTGAGGCTTTTATTAAAATTGTCCCGCTCTTCCTCTAATTCAATTACAATGGGTTTTATTGGCTACAGTAGGGATTTCAATATGCTTGCTAGCTGAAGTTTCTTCAGCTATCTTTTGTGTAGATTGGGTTGTATCCTTTACTGACTCCATGCTTCTTCTTTTCCCATTTTGCGATGACTATTGTGATTCCCTAGTATATTTTTGTTGAGATTCTGCTCCAGAATCGGTCTTCCAATTTTCTTTGGAGTCACATTCTATAGTCACATTGGGAGTAGGCTCCTTTATTGGTTCAATCAATAATTGGTCCAATGGGACCTTTGCTAACCTCCTTTCTCTATAACTATAAAATTTTTCAAATCTTCACGTTCAAAAAGTAGTTGTGCCATATGCTTCACCTCTGTGAAGGTGTTTTTCTACAAAAGTAGGTCATCAAAGGAATCTGCCTCATTGTTGAATACTTTTATTTTCACCAGAGTGGTGAAATTTTCGAATAGTGCCAAATGGGTCGTATTACCTTCCAGGGAATTTAGGTAAATGCAGAGATAGCATGTTCTCTACTTCTTTGAATGCATGTCCTAGGTCATGTAATGCAAATGCTCCACATTGTACAGGGAATGTAGGCCATATGGCCGTCTTTGAATCTTTCAACGTCTTGCTCATTCCTCCCTCACTAGCCGTTTGATAGGCTATCTCTCTAGCCATCAATTGATTTGGAACATAGTATGGGACGACATGGGGGGACGTGATGCTACCAAAACCCTGATATATGAAAATTTTTCCTCCTCGAACCATTTGGCCACCGGGAGGATGTCAACTTCAGCTTCTTGGGAAAACCTGGGGGCGTCTTGATTATAAATTCACTTGTGAATAGGGAGCATAACTCCATGAAAAATCTTGAAACAATGTGGTTGGAAATTGGATTCCCACATGTCCTTGTGGTATATGTGAATGGGAGGTGGATTTTGGAACAGTCCTTTTCCATCCCATGATATGGAATTTCGAACTAAAACAAACTGTGTCCATGACATATGCGCTCATAAAAAATGGAGGGTAAACCCTCGAAGCAACACTTATATTCCTTCTATACTCGATATTTTTTTTGATAAATTTTCAGACATAATTTGTGCTAAATTCATTACAGTTGTGTTAACAACTACATCTATTAACGGCAACCATTCTGGGGAGAACTTAGTCTGCCAAATAGTCTACATAACATAGCTGCTACAAAACTATGAGGGGGACAAACAGATGAAGTAATGCACATACCATTTTTGTCTTTCTTGATTTTTTCCTCGTTATTCGACCAAGTCTGGGTGGAGTCTGTTGGGTCGTCATTCTCTTTGGAAAACTTCTCCACAAACTGCCTATTGTAAATGACTTGTGGCTCTAGAAGGTGGTGCATACGTTGTAGGATTTCCAGGGTAAAAGTTCCCATAACCCCTTGGCTTCTTGTCCTGAATTCTCTATCTGAGATGTCGGCTCATCAATAACCCATTTAACCATGTCAGTATATATCTTCGGCTACACCGCTATGCAGTGAAAAAATGAGCATGTCGTCTCTAGCATGGAAGCGTCTGAGGAATCACGCCTGTCAACTGTACTTTTTGTTTCCATAATCCTCGACTACTCCTTCTCCAGTATGTTTTACATAGCCTCCCATGTAGAGGTTCCTCCCTCTCTGTTGCATGTAGTATCCGTAAACAAAGGAGTCATTTCTGACTTCTCAGAAGTGACTGCCTTGCCTTTCTTCACCATTGTTATCAACACTTTGCTCCGTGGATTTTTTATGAAAGTGAAGAACAACAGCTATCGGATACATAAAGATGAATGTAAAAAGAAATAATTTAAATAGCTTGTAAAGGTGATAAAAGGAGTTTTATTTGAACACACGTAAGAAGATATCATATCATGCTAAATGGATTTTCACACATAAATGTAGTTATCTCTTATTAAATGCCCACTAATGATATGTTATCCCTTAACTTTAATGCTCATAAGTGTTTGCATCATAAAACGGGAAGAAAGCTTCTAGGGTGATAAGCCTTTGAACTGCGATGATAGCAATTGTGTTATTTGCGAAGAAATATCGCAAATCACAATATTGAAATATGCCTTTCTTCCTTTCTTACCTCCTAATGTGTTTCTGCGAGATGCGAGATGCAAGATGCTCATTAGTTGTTTTCAAAATGTGGCAACTTTCCAGGTTTATCCTATTTAAAAGATCTTTTTTATTGAGTGGCAGACCTAAAACATTTGCTTATGATATTTTAAGGAGTGGGTCCAGGTCTTAATCACATTTCGTAATATCGGCGGGTGGTAAGTACATGGTGTTTGTTTAAACACCTAAAATGTGATGTGATAAGCGTTATAACACCATCAAAGTTTCGCATCTCGTGTTGGGTTGTGTTATATTCTTTCCACGACTAACCTACATAGTGAACCGGGGGGTTAGAGGGGGGGCGGAGCCCCC
>APFE031650904.1:0-20943 GCA_000404065.3 Pinus taeda | reverse complement strand
TCACTAGGATTTGGACTAATATTTTCTCGTCTTATTGCTCCATATAGTGCTACAAATAATTAGGAGACAATCAATATTATCTTACTGAAATTTGATCTGAGTATTACTGCAAATAGAACTGTTAACTCATATATGTTGCTTGCCTTTATTAATGTCTTGGTTACACATATTACATATGGGTTCTTACTAGTGTTACTAGTATAACCTTTCTTCTATGGCCTACAATGGAAATAATATCAACTAGTTCTTTCTTTGCTTATGTTCACTATCATATTCAAATATCAACATTTTCACCAAATGTTCTGGTAACTGTAGATCTAAATTTAACTTTTTCTACATGATATCTTAATTTTCCTTTTCCTAGTGGATTTTTATTATCTTCTCCAATATATATTTTCAATTACAATTGTCGTGCTGGCTAATTTTCTAGTATGTTTTGTCTTTGATCTCATGAGGATATATATATTTCCTGAAAATGTACATCTTTTCTAAGATCTATGTTGCAAACTCTGATTTAAAAATTACAAGATCTCAAAAATGAATGGAGTATTTATACTATAAAAGGATTCTTCACACCATATCTTACATAAGGAGATATGTATTATTCTAATTGCATCCTGATATAACACACTATTTCTTGCTTGTTGGGCCAACCATTTATCCTAAAATGGTGCCCCTTTTCTACAAAGAACAATAACATAATGAGTCCTATACTCAATAACAACCAATTCTGCAAAACCTTTGGCAACCCTATAGTTTCATGTAACGTACTTAACTGTCTCTCGTTGTTTTTATTTATTTATTATTTTTAGTAATGAGTTACCATGTGCACTATCAAAAAGAGGGCTTGTCCATGTTTATTTCATAGGTTTCTAAAAAATATTGCTTCTACATCAATGCCTCTATGAGGGCTTTGTTTTTCACTCCTGAGTTGAAGCAGATTTGTGTGAGGCTAAAGAGATGTCTGTTAAAATTTTGAATGTATCTTCACTATGCAAACTTTGGCTTTGATTCATCCATGTTTATATTTTTATATATCTACATCTACAAAAGGTTTGATTTACACTCTTTATAAGAAGTAAAAGCACATGTGAATTTTAAGGATTTATAATGATTGGATAAATTGAATGGTGTTTGTGAAGTCCAGGTCCCTTTATAACTGGAAGGTTTGACATGGAAGTGGAAATGGACCAAATTTGAGTGACCCACATATCCTTCTTGTTTCTGAAGAGGCTTATCCAATACCACAGAGAAAGTTGAAAAGGTTGAAGAGAGCAGGGCAATCCCTCGGTAATGATAGAACGAAAATTCTTCTTACTAATCAAAGTAATATTGTTGATGAGAGTGAACTCTTGGAGCACTTGAATGCTAGTGATTTCGTGAGCAATGGTCAATGGTTCACTGCTAGTTTGGAGCAAATACATCATGCAAAGGAACAATTCATTTTCCAAAACAAGTTTTTTAATCTGCTAGGTGAAGCAGACAAGGAGGATGATAAAAACAATCATGCATTATAAGGCCTACATGCAGTTATAGGCATCCAACCACATGCATAAACCTACAAGGGTGCAGTTATAGCCTAGAATGAGACTTTCCAAACTTATAAATAACATCAGGAAAAATCCATACATACAAATATTGATCAAGGAATTGACCTTAACATGACTAGCCATAACAGTCATTTCGTCAAACATATGGTGAACATGTAGTTTAGAGGTCATGAATACATATCTAAACATGGTTGTCTGAAACTTATCTCAGAATCACCAAGAAGGTCTAATTCCATCTCATAATAGCTATAATAACATTTCTGAACTCATGCATGCATTAACCATTCATCAACTAGTCAAAACATATCAAGAGCCATATTTAGAACCTGTTATGGCACGCTTATAGCTAACATATAACTAGAGTGATAACCATGATAGAAAAACCATCAAAGCTACATAATGACAAGAATACAATAGGAAATATCTCTTAATAGCATATGTAAAATCCAACCAAGTCAGGGACTTCCATGTACCACCCAACCATAGATTGGGCTGAACCAAATATTTCATTCAGTCAATCATCCCCATGCCATATTCAAAGCATGAATGTGGGACTCAATACATAAATAACTAGGGATTCCTGGAGATTAAACCACCTCCACCCTCATTCTCCCTTGATCTTGACAAAATCGATCAATAGATCACATAAGCAAACTGATGCATAAAGAACCAGGGCCTCCCGGAGATTAATCCACCTCCACCCTCAAGCTACCATGATCCCACCAAAACTAACCAAGAGATCATTAAGCCCAAAAAAGCTTGGATGACTCAGAATTTCTTCACCATTACCTTGAGGAATTTTTCTATCTCTGTTGCATATTTGTACTTATGGTTATATTTGTAATTTTTCATGCTCTTGTTTAAGTTTAGATCAGTGGTATTAGAGTGGTCTTCTTTTTCTCTATTTTTCTTTGAATGCCCCCAATGATATTGGCATAGAAGGAGTTAGGGCTTGAACTGGTCGAACCTTTGCAAGACGAGCCTCGCAAATCCTGATGGCCTCCCATGGTGGAAGGTAAGAAAGATGAGGGGGCAAAGGATCCCTTTAAAATCTTTCTTGAAGAAGCACTCACACAACAGAGGAACACGATGATGGACAACTCTTCCCAGATCCTTTAGCGGCTACCCAAGGGCAGTGCATCGTCTTCGAGTAGCTACTTTGGAAGCACCACATCTTTTAAGGTATAAGTTAGCTTTGACATCCTCATATTTGAAGGTTGGATAGATGTGGATAACATAGATAAAAGGTTAAGTTTTCTAAAAGGATATTTTCCTGTCCATGATTTTTCAAGTTGGGAAAGGATTACTTTTGAACTTCTCAAAATCGTCCCCCTTGTCAAGGACTAGTGGGAGACTATTGTGAGAAGAAGGATGAAAGTATACCCTCATTATTTTTAGTCACACCCACTTGGAATTCATTCTAGGACTCCATCAAGGAGAGGTATTACCATTTCAGGAGCTATGAGGATAAACACATAAAGTGGACCACAATGCGGTAGGGAAGGGACCAAGATGTGTTGGAGTTTACCAATGTTTTTCATACCCTTGTTACAAAGTTGTGTATCAAGGATTCTGAGTGAAATTTGGTACTTAAGTACCATGGATTCCTACACTGATACATCTACGATGAGATGGAGTTCCCGGACATATCATCACTCGGCACAAAATATAGATACACTATCAAGATTGAGTAGAAGTATAAATAAAATAAGTGAGACTTTGGATCTACGAATCCAAAGCAAGGGAAAGGCACCCCAAACTATAGATAAAATGACAAAGCCAAGGCGGGGTGACTTAGGAAAGCCTGCCAAATCCGCAAAAAACTAACAACACCATGAATACAAATAAAGACATGGGATAATGGTGTGAGTTCCATAAGAACTCAACTCACAACACGAGTGAGTGTCAGACCAGGAAGTCACTAGTGGCCAAGTTAAAAGCTTTTGAATTATATGCATGTTCTAACTCAAAGTCAGAACTCATTAAGGGGAATGAAAAAGGGAAGTAGATCATTGATGTAGAGCCCAGTACCACCATGGCCACCACCAATATCTAGAATAATGATATTGAATATTCAGAGGAGGGGGAATGCCTCGTTTACTCACAGATGTGGGTGAAGGTTTCTCCAATGCAGTTCATTGTCGAACAATAGGAGCCAAAAGAACCCCATTTCAAAAGAGGTTGTGAAGCAGTTGGGCCTACTAACTACATCACATCCACAGTTGTATGCCATTGGGTGGATTTACTAAGGACAAGATCTCCACGTCAGACAATAGTGTCACCTTCCCTATAGCATCAAGCCCTTCACAGATGAGGTATTGTGTGATGTTTCCCCTCTTGAAGTTTTTGATGTATTATTAGGAAAAAAACATTTATGGGAGCAACATGATGTATATGAGTCTAGACCTCACTCTATGATTATTACTTTGGGCAATAAGTTGTACAGGATACCATAGGTGGCCCAACCTACCACTATCACTTTGATCACTACAAAGTAATGTAGTAAGATCATTTCGCAGACCAGGAAGTAAAGTTCTTTTGGTCTGAAACCCAATAGAAGGTTTTTGCTGAGTTGAAGCATCACCTCTGCTCTGCACCAGTGCTCACATTACAAGAATTGTATCAACCATTTGAGATTGAGACATATGCCTCCGACTATGCTATTGGTGCAACTCTTACTCAGTAGGGGAATCTAGTGGCTTACCATAATGAGACACTTTCAGACACAATCTAAAAGTATCCCACCTATGAAAAATGAATGTATTCCATTAGTCAGGCATATCGTTAATGGAAGTATTACATTATGGGGAAGGAAACTGTCATCCACACAGACCATTGACCCCTGCAATTCATATAGACACAAGGGAAATTGCAGAAGAATTGCCATCAGAAATGGTCAACATACCATTAAGTACAAAAAGGGCAGCACCAATAATGTTGTAGGCTACCTCAGTCGACCACCAGTCATGGCGTTGATCATTGTGATCGACTCCTATGGGCGCAAGACTTTGGGGTGGATGCATCTTTACAAGAGCGATCTAGAATTTGGAAGCACATACCAAACACTCTGGTAAGGTAAGAAAGTTCTAAATTTTCACCTCCAAGATGCACTATTATGCTACCTAGGACATATTTGTGTTCCTTCAATTGGGCATGCCAAGATGATTTGTGAGGCACACTTCAGTTGGGTCACTTAACATTTTGGAGTAAAGAAAATAGTGGCACTATATAAGTATTTTTATTGGTCGAACCTTTGTCATGATATTTGGAAGTAGATTTGATCTTACACTACTTGTGCCATTTCCAAACCATCCATCAAGAAGCAAGGCCTATATACTCCTTTGCCTACTCCTATTCAGCCTTGGGAATCCATCTCCATGGATTACATGTTGGGCCTTCCTTCTACTAAGCACAAAAACTTCTCTATTTTTTTGGTCATCGAAAAATTCTCTAAGATGACCATTATAGCGGCCTACAAGAAGAGTATCATGGTAGAGGCCATTGCTATGCTCTTATTTGAGAAAGTGTGGGTAGACTTTGGGATCCCACAATCCATTGTCTCAGGTCAGGACAATAAATTCCTAAGTGCATTTTGGTGAAGTCTCTAGTTGATGTTGGATACCAAAATTACTAAGTCAGTGGCTTTCCACCCCCAAACTGATGGCTAGACATAGGTTGTCAATAAGATGATTGTGCACATTCTGCACATGTACAACTCGAAGCATCCATGCACATGGGATGAAATCCTCCCCTATGTCCATCACAGCTACAATAGAGCTTTCCATATCTCAACAAACCACATCCCCTTTTAGGTAGGACTGGGATTTTAGCCATTATGCCCCATTGATGTGGTCATACCATTTGCAGCCACTAAGACAGATTTAGCTCACGTCTAGTCTAAAGTCGACATGTCTAAAAGCTTCATTGAGGTCATTCAACACATCTCCGAGTAGGTCCATGATATATTGGATAGAACCAATGCTATGTACAAGCAACGCCATGATTGGCATTGAGTGTCACACCAGTTCTAGGTGGGTGACAAAGTTTTCCTACATTTGCAGAAGAAGAGCCTCGTTGGACCCCAACATAAGCTTTTCCTACTCTGATATGGCCCTTACACCATCACCAAGGTTGTAGGGGACGCCAATGTAAGATTTTCCTGCTTTGATATGGGCCATACACCATCTTCAATATTAGAAATAATTAAAGGTTACAAGATCAAAATAATAGTGCTCTCTATGTTGTCCCCATACATGAGAGATTGAGTTTCTCTTATAGTTATTACATACCCAAAATTAGGAATAGATGAGTCATGAAAATCTCATGATTCTCATATTGATCATAAAATAGAAATCGTTATAACCTGTTCCTAAATACAAATTTGATTAAGATACATTGGTTAAGATCACAATCATCTGGATCTGTTACTTCTAAATGAACGATTCATAACTTCTCACAGTTGTTGCATGGAATAGTACCCACGACTTTGCTAGTTATGGTGCAACATCATCCTGATGGTTTTGGATGTAACAACAATCATTGGGTAACAAATTGTAACAACATCCAAGATGTAACATCGATTGCCTTTAACAGCACGTGGTGTAACAGCAACACCTATAACAACATAAAATGTGTAACAATAATCTGTAATAGCATACAGAGTGTGATAGCAATCTTCTCTACCCTACTCTAAGACCGATCAGTGTAGCCTGTTCACTCGATAACCTCATTCTTGCAAGAAACACCTAAAAAAGAGAAGAGGATCCAAAAGACTTCTCTAATTCTTACCCCAGTTAGCTAAAAAAAGGAATATTGCATCATTTTATTCAGCAAAACATGGGAAAATAACATGATGGTGAAATAGGTTGTATATAATGAGAAAAAGGGTGATTAACATGTGAAGTTTCATTGGCTTAGACAGAAAGAGGATCAAAACTGGGGAAAGAAAGTGTAGGAAATAGGTATAAAAACCACACCCAACACTAACCTTGGGATTTCCTATAGAAAGACATCTTGGGACTCACTAATGACTGTTAGTGTCCCTAAATTTTTGTTTTTTGTTTGTTGTTCATTTATTTCCACTTGCACCATGTATATCTGGCATCTTTTTAATGCATTCCTTTTCAACTATAAAGTTGAAATTTTTCAGACTCATATTGGTTTTGGTTTACTTCTAATTAATTTGGTTTTTGTGTCTTGACCCATACAACTCACTATTTTATCCAAAAAGTTTATAACATCTCCCTATTTCTCCAACTAGTTCATACCTATTAATATATCATAGGATCCTAAAGGAAGAATGTTTAAATCCAATTCTATAGGGTAAACATTTAATTCAGTGAGACATTATCTTATTTGATTGGTTAGCTTTCTTTTGGTAACAGTTGCTAAATGCACCAACCATGCATTTTTGAACTTTTTAGATTTTAATTTACATTTTTCCATAATTTGGAAATAATGTAGCTCAAACTAGCCCTTGGATCAGTTAAAAAAGAAACATATTGGTTTAGGATGGCACACTTTAATATCAATAATAGTATATTAATGCTCAACTTTTCTATCTTCCTGTACTCAGCTGATCCTCGGAATATTTTTGGAAACATCATTCACACTCATTGCTTCATGGATTGCAATAATATTTTGAACATATCATAGATTATGTGAACAATCCCTTAATAAGTGCGGTTCCCCACAACTGCAAAACTTTAGCGGTTCTCTTTCCTTCACCCCACTGCTCTTTTTGTTGTCGAGTTCCATGGCCTTTGACCCAGTGTAAGACTGTACAAGTTGATTTACATTTCCCTTGTTGAATTTCTTCTTGTGATGATCCTTTCCAAAAAATTTAAGACAAGGACGTTTATGTATTTTTATATTCATTACACACTTGGTTTTTTACTTAATTTTCCATGGTTTCAAACCTTCACTTTCATTTTTGAACTGTTGGTAGAAAAATATAACTTTTCTTAATACCTTTTCAATTGAATTAGGATTGTCAAACTCAATCCTTTCTTTGTAAGGTATTGGTATACAGTTCAAAAACCTTGTACATTGGCTTTCTCTTCTTTCATATAGGGAACATGTATAATAATTTTGTAAATTTGGATATAAACTCATCCATAGTTATTTCTCCTACCCTTAACTCATTGAATTACTTAGCACGATCATCATAGTATCGCTCACTCATGTACCAAGACTTAAATTGTTTCTAGAATTTCTCCCAAGAAACATTATTTTCTTCTAACATGTGTATACTTTTAGCCTCCTCCCACCTAAGAGTAGCCTTACCTTGCAATTGGTAAATAGTTAGTATAGCCTTCAAATTACTCTCATACTTTTATACCTGAAAAATGTTTCATCATGTTAAGAAGTCATGCGTCTACATCCTCTTCCTTTTCCCTATCAAAAGTAGGAGGGTTGATTTTCATAAACTCTCCTTGTAACTCCATTGTCTTATTTTCTTTTTTTGATTTTGGATATGTCTTATCTTACTGTCCTCCACTTTCATAATTTTTTTTCTTCTGCTTCCACCTTTTTCCTTTCTAGGTCTTCTGGTTCTATGCTTCCATGGCTAGACTTTTTAGTCAACTCCCTTATCATTCTTTCCTACTCTTCATTGGCTTTTAGTAGGCATTCATTACTACTCCTAAGATGATCGAAATCTTGTTGCAGATCCTTGATGACATCCATAAACTAAGAAGCTGGTGGGGTACTACCATTTTCCAACTTAACGTATAAATCTTCTCCAACTGTAATGGCTTTTTTCATCGTCCTGTTATGGCCTTCTTCACTCTAGTACCTTATGAATAATGCAATCTATTATCAATATTCATAATTACACTTCTACTCATATTGCATTGAAATATGATTTCCCTTCTAAGCCCGATGTTGAAACTAAGGCTCTGATACCATTGGTGACATACCTCCATTTACATAAAAAATAAAATAAAATAAATTAATACCCGTTTTATATAAGTTTTGTTCTCAAATTATTATTTTTATATATGTATCACACTATGCCTCCAAGCATAATGTTATAAACAAATGATATCTACCAGTATTCCATGACCTTATAATAATTATGATAATATTTCCACTTCCTAAGGTTAGGACCGATGACCTTGGTATCCATGGGTGATGTATGCATGTTATTTTGAGTTCTTTATGATTTTAGGCATGTGGTGTGGTCTTTTTCATTTACTCCTCAGTATTTTAATTTAGTTGGGTGAGAGATATTAGGTTGCAGTCGCACTAAGTTTGATTAAATGTATTGTTAAATATTTTATATGTAAATCATATGATCTTGAACACCCTCAACCCTTTATTATGACATTTTTATTTAACCTAGCCACCCAGTTACTGAAAATGTTGGAGTACTAGTCCTTGGGTCTTATGCCGAATGATTTGGTGCCACATAGGTCAGGACCATGTGAAGTTTACATGGTTAGTGGCACCCTTCCATCACCTATGGTGGAGCTTTCTTCATAGTTGATCTGATGGAAAACATAAATATTTCCCTCTTTACCCTAGCGACAAGATGGGTCATCTGTTTCAGTTGGGAAATTTCCATTTTTTCTTCTATGTGTTCACTCTATGCAACACTACCATGAGAGGAGGAAGGACCCTAGCACCTATTTACCTTTCCCATTGTTGTGCCACTCACTAGGAATTTGCGCCTTAACCCCACCTTGATATAGGCAAGTATTTTCACCCTAGGAAATTTCAAATTATTTTCTTTTTATATCTAGTTTTTTTTTAGTCCATGTACTCACAAGGGTTTCTACCTTGTATGTATCATGTAGGAAATCAAACAAATATTCTCTCTTGACTTCCATTCCAATATGATTAACTTGACCCCAGCTTCTCAGTTCTAATCTGGTAAGGTCTCTACTTCACATGGAATTGTTGTGGTTTTTCTTCCCTATTTTCTTGTTTTCTTTTTAGAGATTTTTAAATTTGTGTTTTAATAGGAAGATTCCAAGGTAACCTTCCTAGATAAATTTTTTCTTAGATTTACTTGGTGCAACACTGGCCCTTTGGTTTGTTTTATTTTAATTTGTTCATCGAATATCTTGTATGCAATATGGTTGTTTTCCAACATTACAGAGTAGTAAAAATTCATTTTTTCGATGCACCTTGTAGGAAGAGGAATGTGGCTTCAAGGGTTTCAATTGAAATGGTATTACAACAAGTGAAAACTCGATTCACAGGTTTTTTTACCTTTCTGCCTAAAATATCTACTCATTTGTGTTTAAAATGTTGTTTTAACTAACATTATAACAGATTTTTTTTTTTCTTCTACAAGTAATTTCATCACCTATAGGATTCAGGGTCTTCTTCTACTTGCAACATTGGTTAAAAGTTGGCTTACTCTGACTACCCAATCTTTCCCACTCCCAGTTCATTTGTCTTGTATAGCCTCTGCTTCTAAAAGGAATGGTTCATTTCATATGAGATAAAAGGGGTGCTTATGTTTTTTTATTTGATGTAACTCCTCCTTATGGGCCGCTATTGGTTTCTCCGTCTTTCCAATTTGAGCTTATTTCAGCTTGACTAAGCCTATAACCTAGAGAAATGGTTGATGTTATGTGGGTTTTATTGATGAAATGTGTATATGTACTTGATAGGGTTTTATACCTTCAAGAAAACAATTTGGCCCAAGTCCTTTAGCTGGAAGGCTCTGTTGACTTGTTTTCCTTACTCAAATTGTGTGTTCAAATTTTAATTCCCTTACAATGATCATATGAACTTAATTCATTAATTTCAGATGTTATGAGTATTTATGCCTATGTAAATATTATTGTCTACAAATATTAAATCTATTTTCCAACTTTGTTTTGGTGATAGTTACCATAATGGTTTCTGTATAAATTCTCGTAGATTCTAAATGAAATCTGGAAATCGTGTTTATTGCTGCTATTACAAAATTTATTCTTTTCTTTATATACATGTATACACATAATGATTGGAAATTTTCTTAGTCCCATTCATTCAAAATGAATAGGAATAATACTCATTCTGGTTTCGAGAATTAGTTGAATGATTTATGTTTCAAAATCTCCATCTAGAAGGGGTTTGTATCACTAATTTTATTTTCCAGCCACTGGTTATGTCTTTTTTATATTCTCCTACGTATTTTTATTCACATGCTAACTGGAGAGTGAGAAAATATTTAAATTCTTCCTTTTAGGAAACTACAAAAACCAATGGTATGTGATTGCATAATTAATATGTTACGCTAATCATTGTTATTTTATTTACCTTTTGGTTGCATATACTACTACTAGTTAGCCTTGAGAATGCTCAGTTAAATAATGAACATGTCTTGATGTAATACCAGACCCTAATATTACTATAAAATTTCCTAATATTAATTCCTTTCATCTCCTAGGGGTTTGCATGGATCTTCTATGGTTATTACCTACACTGTAATTTATATTTATGATTCTTCTAAAATGATGGGTATAACCCGTTCTATGTAAGGGAAGTACTTAAACCCCTCAAATGCTTTTTTCTTTTATGAATTCATAAATCCTCCGACAAATTCCCCAAATGTATATGTTACCATGGAGCCTAGTTTATTTTAGGTTACTTTATGCAAATGGACTATTTACAGGTCACTTCAATTTTATTTCACCAATAGAAAATGGTAGACTCTGTGAGGTTCCATAGAGAATCTTAGGCTCAGTAGAGCCCCACCTTCTTCCAGTTTTCTCATGAAGGTATATGTATGGTTCATCATAGCATTAGTTTTGTTTATATTATTTGATGATCGCGTAGCTACTACAACTAATAGGTTCCCCTCTCAGCTACTATGCCTTCTGTGGTTTTCGTTCTACTCTCATCCCTTTCCTAATAGCCCAGGACTACTTATTCCTACTCAAATCGGAGCACTATTAACTTATGTGTCGACCAACCCTATACAAATTCGGTTTACTTCAAAATCTAGCATAATTTATATGAAGACTAGAAGATACAAAATTTCTAAAACAATAATAAATCAAGTGTTATTATATCGATTTCCTTCAATTCCATGTATTGAATACAGTCGAACAAATATAATGATACAATACTCTTCATGCATATAAAATGTAGAGTAGAAAACAGAGATGAAAAAGAAAAAATATCAGCTATATTTACTTTTGCAACCATTATATCTCCACTACTAAAATATACTCACCATCCTTATAGCAATTGAGTTCATAAATGGATTTCTAAAGCAAATCCAACAAAGAAAAACATAATTACAAAAAAATAATCTAACTCTAAATTTCACTAGAAAACACTTGGAAAAGTCATGTTCTCCACCCAACCATGAATTGCACCATCAGTTCCCTCTGAGCTTAGATCAATTTCCAAGAGAAAATTGAATAAAAAACTTCTTGTGATTCTAGAAAAGGTAGTTTAAGGCTTTACTTCCCTAGCAATTTTCCTTAGGGGTGTCCCAATTTTCAGGGTCTTCCAACCCACTAACCTAGGATTTTCTTTATTTTTTTCCTTTGAAGATTGCTTTTCTCTCTTATGGAACTTTATTCCACTCCTTTCTCAGTGTTTTTCTGCAACCAAGTGATTTAATAGATTTTCTCTCCCATCATATTAAATCTAGTTAATCAACTCCTAGGGATTTTTAGGGGTTATTTAAGGGAAGATCAATTTGATTTCCTCCACCAACATAGGTTTTTGGTTCTTGCAAAGCATCTCTTAACTCTAGTGTTTCTTTCCCAAGTAATTTTCCAATTTTTGTAGAAAAAATTAATATATTACATCATACTTTATTGTTCACTTTAATTCAAGTCCACCATGGTGTTCTGGCCTTCATATCTATAAATAGTCCAATCTAGCAACAACAACAAAAAATATTACATAGAAACAGAGGGGAACTAAATGTGCATTGTTATTCTAGAAAATATGTTAAAGGCTAACATATGACATCATACTCCTAACTGCTAGGAAGATAGTTGGAATTAGTTATACCCATGAAGGGGAAGGAACAAAAAGAAGAAAAACCTCATTTTTTCCATTCAGGAGAACTACTTGCAAAAGACAAGCCACAAGAAATACATGAGTAGAGATAAATGTCATGAAGTGAAATTTGTACATGAGAACTACAGGAGATAAAGACAGTTATTGTTACAACAAAACTAGTGGAAGAGAAAGAATGGTTATGAACACTGGAAAATGAGCAAGACACTACTAAAAGTTAAGAAGGAGGTGAACTGAAAGGATTTTTGTGTTATTTTCTATTGGCATGGCGGGGTGGAGCTTGGGGGGAACTAACTGAGAAATCTAGTTCATGGTTGGATGGCGCGTCAAAGCCTTTAGCCTATTTTTTGGAAGAAATTAGATAAGTATATGAATGTTAATTTAGTTTTTGAATACTAGGAATTTGATTCGATCTCTTTTGGGAAAATATAGAATATGATGTTATTGTGAAATTAAATGGTTAAGAAGTAGCAGAAGGATAGATGAAAGTGTATTGTTAGTTTTTAAATGAGAAAATATATATGTATAAGTATGTGCAGATGTATGTGTGGTTATATGTGTTTGTTATAGGTAAGTGAAGGTGCTTAGGCATAGGGTAAAACCCTATAAGTCACCTAGAAATTCCCTTGGAACCCTCTGAGTGGGGAAAAAATGAATATAATAGAACAAAACTTGTAAAATAGTTTCTTAAGTAAATATAGTGTCACCTGGTAAGAACAATTCTTATACATAGATAAAAATATGGATACATAGCTTCTTGGTATTATAATGTTTGTTCCTAAAAGTAATAAAATAGAATGTTTAATAATTTATGCATATGTTATAATACTAAAGAAAAAAAAAATTGTGAGTATGCCCAAGTTAGTTATGCAGGCCTATTGAGAACAACAACTTGTTCATAGGCCTAAGCACAAAATGTCCTGGATAGAGGAGAGATAGGGCTCAAAAGACTAGGAGTGGTCCCCCATTATAGGGGTCCACTAGGTTTCTAACCTAGTTACACATTATCATTAAATTAAATCTATAGTAATTGCATGGTAGAAAGAATTGATTTAACTTATCCATAAATCCCCTAAAAGAGAAAATGTATACATATACACATTAAAAACAAGAAAAGAGTATAAGGGAGTAAGGATAGAATGTCATGTTGAAAACTTTAAAAGCTATAGGTTAAATTTTAAAAGAAAAAAAATAAACATAATGTCATTTTATTAATTGAAAAGAGAAAAGATTCTAGAACAAGTTAAGAACCTATAGGCCTTAGCCATATTTTACTTGAAATAAGATTCATGTTACTTATAAAAAAACCAAATTTAACCATCAATTATAATGAAACTATAAGACACAACACACATATTTTTCTGAAAATGTTATATATTTCTGAAAATGTACAAAGAAACCTATAATTGTGCCCATATAGGCCACAATAGAGCATAAAACAAATAAATAAAGTCATGGTAATAAACCCTCTAACATAATGATGCTGGCCGCAACCCGCAAAACCAAGAATCTTTAAACTCTGTCTATGCATATAACCATGCATTGCAATCACTGCCATACTAAGATTCCAATCTCACCAATTCATGCATTTCCCAATAGCAGAAGTTATCTTTCTATTCATGGTTATGAAACCATTACAAAATCTCTGTATATGAAAGTTTACTCCTTCATGGAAAATTCATAACTTTAAATCTTCAATCAAGCACAATGAAATAAATCATTCACTATTTAGTGACAAAGTCCAATTTTGTTTTCCCCAATCCCAAATTAAATTCACACAGTTCAACTTCTAATTTTAGAATTTAACAACCAATACATATAACCCCAATCAACATATATGTAATCTAAAGCAATGACTTACAACCTTTTGTTGGCTAGATCTTCAATCTTCATGGCCCTTACAATTTGCCAGAGGACTTACAACCTTGGCTGCCCAATCTATTCTCTTCCACACTCTCTCACACTCTCTCTAATTTTCCATGCCTTTGAGGCTACATAATATATAAAACTTAGCATGATCTAGAATCACTTATCTAAAAGCTCTAAGACTCTACATGCAATGCATACATATGAAAAAAGCATCTCCTCAGCTTTATTCCATCTCTTTCCCTGTTCTAAAATATAAAAGCTTTCCTTATCACTTAATGGTCCACATCCATTCCTTTTATGCCTAAAAGCTCTCCTAGTTTTATTTATTTATTTTGAGAATATCTAATTAAAAGCCTAAATATTAAAGTGAGTTGGAATTTAGGAAATTAATTCCACAATTGCATGATCCCTATGTCTATTATTTACAATAATTTCCCCTTTGGGCTGAATGCTCCCACATCAGACTCCCAAGGTAGAAAAAATTCATGATCTTCTGATTATGTGTTCAGATCTATGTTTTCCTGGATCCCATATCTTGTGTTGCAACTCATGATTTGCTATTGTTCGTTGCCTTTCTCCAGGTTTCCATATCTTATGCTGCCGTGCTCCACTAGTTGCACTCTCGCAATCTTATGTTGTCTTCCTTTTGTTGCTTCTCCTTTGTTTCGCTGTTGCTGGTCTCTTCCGGGATTCTTTCACCATCATCCACCTCATCGCTTCAATTTCTCTCTCTAACAGATTTTCCCGAGCATCTTCAATAAGACCTGTACTCACAAAACAATTGTTAGAATAAAAAATATAAGGCATCAGTGCCTTGTACTCCTTTGCCAGCATTTCAGTACGTTGTTCTGAACCCTCCTTCACTGTCAGCACATTCGTATACTGATCCAAACTTTCCAAAGAATCTTTTGAATAATTTTCAAGATTGTCAACCAGTCTTCCTCTCGTACCATCTGTTTCGATGATGTATTTTCTCTCTTGTTCACTGCACTGAACTCTTTCTTCTGCGATCTCCCTGTCATACTGTGGATTCTCCAACAGATATTCTAATAATGCAATTTCTCTGTAGCATCGCTGAAGCATATCATCATCACCTGCATTCATACATAAACCAACTGTTACTTCCCTTATCTGTGCTTCAGACTGATCTACTCCTTCTGCATCCATAAGAACTTCCTCTTGTGCTGTAACAGTTTCACAAGATTGCACATCCTTCTCAACACCTGTAATCACATCACAATTGTCAGCTATACAAACACAAGAGTTCACATTATCCAACTCATCTAGATCTGCCCAATAATTCAAGAAATCATCAATAATCGTCTCCTCTGTTTCATCAATGGAAACCTCCTCTGCACCTGCAAACACACACAACTCATCAGTTTTAAAACTGCCAGACTTTTTAGTCTTGATTGCTTTCTTCAGCACTTCCCTTTGGTCAGATCTGCATGTAGCATCTTCAAATTCCATCCCTAGCTCAAGAAATCTAAGTCCCTTTTTCAACAACGCAATCAAAATTTGCCTCAACCTCCTTTGTAATTGTCGCCAAATCACTCCCTTTCCCTTCAGTGGAAAGATCCATTTTCCTTTTTGAATTTCTTGTTCTTGCAGCCATTCTTCCAGTACCTGTAACTGTGCCTTTATTACTACAATCTCTCTTTCTCGAACCTCTGCAGTCATCTCATCTCTGTGGCATTTCTCTGAACCTCTTCTTCTGTCTCCTTTTCCTCTAAAAAAACTCCTTCTGCCTCTGGAAGACTGCTTCCTCATGAGTTTTTCACTCGCCATGAGTTGTACTAGCATCTGCAAGAGCAATCTCTCTTTTTGCAACTTACCTCACCAATCCTTCCCTCCGGATCTGGTCTTTTGGTCAGTACTTGGTTCACTGCCTCTAGAACCTCTTGAGCACTCCTCTGCTCTCTCTAGGCTATATCTTCAACTCACCTCACACTATAATTGTCCTCTCTATCCAGCCTTCAGTTGAATGCCAGGTTCACTGCCACCTTCTCTGCAACCATAAACTTAGATCATAGATTTCAAATCAAAAAATCATCTCATCTTTAAGATCTTGCATGATATTGTCCTCTTTCCACTGCTACAATCTTCTTCACTGCATTTGTGTATGCTTGCATATCAAATTTAAAAATCATTCATCACACTTCAGTTCTAAAAGAAAACAAATATCTTCAACACAGTATTCTAGCTCTGATACCACCTAATGCAGGCCACAACCTGCAAAACCCAGAATCTTTAAACTCTGTCTATGCATATAACCATGCATTACAATCACTGCCATACTAAGATTCCAATCTGACCAATTCATACATTTCCCAATAGGAGAAGTTATCTTTCTATTTATGGTTATGAAACCATTTCACAATCTTTGTATATGAAAGTTTACTCCTTCATGGCAAATTCATAACTTTAAATCTTCAACAACTTATACACAGATTTAAGCTCACGGTTCAATGAGTCCATGGCTATTATCAATTCAAATCCACTAATTACTCTTTCGCTGTCCATACAATAGAAAAACCCACAACGATTCTACCAGTTCACAATTTGAACCGCGACTAAACACAATCTTGATTGCATAACCATTACATAGCAAATCTTGGACGGAGGTTGGACGGGTTGGGAACGATGGGGATTTGAACAGACTCACGCACTGCCGAGGTTCAAAACCAACCACCATAAAAATTTACAATCATGTTTCTTTAATAGCAGGAAAAGACACTAACTCAGCACTTAATATATATTTTACGCACAGGTCATTATGTCCAATAAAATTTAACAGCGCCACACTTGCTGAAACTAACACACAATGTCATAGATTTCATATGCAAATCCAATATGTACATATATGATTTAAAACTAAACAATTACTTACAAACTTGACCAGATAATTCGAATTTATGGCCCTTTACAAACTGCCGAAGGCGTCCAAGCAGAAAACCCTTTGCTTCCTTCTCTACTCTTTCACTCACTCTCTAATCTTCAATGTCTTTGAGGATTCCTAATTTATAAAATTTAGCATGATCTAGAATCACTTATCTAAAAGTTCTAAGACTCTACATGCAATGCATACATATGGCAAAAGCATCTCCTCAGCTTTATTCCATATTTTTCCCTGTTCTAAAATAGAAAAGCTTTCCTTATCACTTAATGGTCCACATCCATTCCTTTTATGCCTAAAATCTCTCCTAGTTTTATTTATTTATTTTGAGAATATCTAATTAAAAGCCTAAATATTAGAGTGACTTGGAATTTAGGAAACTAATTCCACAATTACATGACCCCTATGTCTATTATTTACAATAATTTCCCCTTTGGGCTGAATGCTCCCACATCACATAGAAGAAACCCTCACACAAAAATAATCACAAAACCCAAATAATATGGAACAAATTGTTTATAAAGAAATAGGTACATCCCTTATAATTAATTTTTAGTAATACTTTCGAACTGAAAGAAATGTGTCCACAGCTAGGCTACGGCCTTGACTCGAAAAAAAACCAATATACAAATCCAATATTCCATGAATAAGTTAGAAGGTTGCCACAACAGGGAATTCCTAGTAAGAGTTAGAGGTTATAGGTTTGATAAGATCATGTAGTCATTGAAGTGGAGAGAAACAAGGAAAAACGATAGACACTTTTCCAACCAATCTTAGTTGAAAATATTAATGACACTAGCACATACCCATGAGTAAATGAATCGAACCATTAATTGTTCCAAATCTCTTAAAATTCTACCATAAGGGAAAGGAATTAATACGAAGGAGTCTAAATATTTTACCTATGGATAAACGAGAAGATTCATCATATTTCCTACAAGGAAAAAAAGTATTCAGTCCTCAAAATGACAAGCTGCATGTAGAAAAATCAAACACTTTAAAATAAGAAACATTAAAGTTAGGTTTTCTTCTGCAGGTAAACTCGCCCTGATGAAGCTCGTAAAGAAAAATTCTCCTCGAGTGGCCGAAATGAACCAAATTCCTTATAAAAAAGATGATGTCACTACTAAAAAAACCTTAGATAGGAGCTAGGGTACGTGTGAAACAAATAAATAATAGTTGGAGTATAAATCTTGAGGACGACATCAAGAAAAATTCAATGCAAAATAATAAACAAAAGGCAAGAAGAATTTCTCAGAAAATTGCCCAGAAGTCGAACCAGGTGCATGCCATAATGATGCCTATGATTGTATTAATTTCTGGATGGTATATGCAAGAAAAATCATCAAAAATGTGATGTTATTCTCCTTAGGAGCAAGGTAGGGTTCTATATGAGATTCTAGAGCTCAATTGGCAACTACAGCAACATCACAATCAAAATGTGATAGCATAGCATGGAAGGGTAGTTACCTTAACATATAACTAATCAACCATCATCATTAACCAACCAAAATTTTATCCTCACCATATAATCTACCAGCTATTTAGGGTTACATACAAGAAGTATGGACCCCAACCCACAAACCATCACCACGTGATGCATGCCTATGTGGAAGTTGGAAATAAAAACCATAGAGTTATATATATAACATATAAATTGTCACTTGCAATCGACTCAAAAAAGGTGGGCCAATCCCCAAGGTGAACTTTATAACAATGTATGCATATACATTAACAATACACCATTTATAAATTGAAAGGTCAAGCATCAATTTCCCAATGTAAGGGTTATGTACATTAGGGATTAAAAAGTAAGGCCTATAACTAATATATACATATATATGGAGCTAACAATTACGTTTGAATAAATACATATAGATTTCTGATGGAATTGAATGTTCTTAGAGAACGAGCCATGCAATATAGAGAATGAGCCATGCAATATGATGAGTTCCATGGGTGCAAAATAGAGACCTTCTATTTTTATTTTCAAATAGTGAGTAAATGTGTGCTTGGGTGGCCTAATTGGTGATATTACATTATGATGTATTATTTCAATTGTGTAATATAAGGCTCAAAATATTATGAATTATTTACTTTACAAAAAAAATGGCTACATTAATTTCAAGGACAATTTCATATTTTTTTCTGTGTGAAATGAGAGAGATGTTACATCAATATATTCTGAATATTGGTGTGGGGAAATGTGGTGAAGGGAGTCTGTGAGGTATAAGAAGGTTTACAAGTATTGGAGACTATACAGGGGGTATCTAGTAAAAATATGGGTCTCTTGTAATTTTGAATATGTATTGAAGGGGAACCAACAAAAATATTTTGGGAAGTACTTATTTATATCTATTGAAATTAGGGGTATCCTTTAACATCTCATAAAAGCATGTGTCATGTCATAGGTTCACAAGAAAAGACCCTACAATGAAGCTTACTAGATTACCTTGTCAAATATTAGCTCATGTGCTTGGAATCTCTCTTGATATGTCTCTATACATTTTTTGGATGGAGAAATTTAACCAATATGGGCCTAGCTTGACAAAGCCAACATTTGAAGTACCCAGGGATTTTATAATCCATGAAATTTATTATGTTTTTCCATAACAAAAACTCTATTATTAAGATATCCCACATTTGAAAATCATTAATAATTAAATATTATAATTAGGTTCATAAATATACAAAGAACCTTGAGCACCATGGATTTTTTATTATAATTGCTAGTAGTTGACTATGATAAATTATTACTAGTAAGTAAAGTTGAATATGTCAAATAAGAATCTTTGTAAAAATTATATAAATTCGTTTGCTTGGGAATAAAGATATCAATTTGTTTTTGGAGCTAACGATATGGAACACACCTTTTTGGCCTTCTCATTTTCAACATGTGCTTTCTACAACTTATCTTTTAGTATCAAAGCATCTAATCAAATGCCTCATTCAAAATAGAATTTTGGTTTCTTTTGTCCACTCACAGACTTAGAATTCCATTCATATTTAGTGTTTATTTTCATAAGGATCACTTTTCCACTTCAGGTTCCACTACTATATGATTTATTTTTTCTAGCTGGATTACACACTAATCTCCTCTTTGACTCAACTTTAGCTTTATTTTTTAGATTCTAAGGGAATATCAAAAAATTTATATTTTCTTTTAAGAACATCATATAATATTATATATCTTATATATATATATTCAATTCTATGGTAAATTATATTTTTTTTTACATTTTAATGTCCATAACAAATAGATATCTTTAAGGGTTAGTGTAATTGGTCAAGTTCCCATCATTAAAGCACCTTTGTTATTGATAGATCACAGGTTCAATTCTCTTAAGGCTCTTGGGCCACGATCCATGGTTGAGCTTGCAGGAAGTGATCCTTTTGGGTAGATCTTCCTTTCAATTAGATTTACCTAGTACAAATTTTTTGGGTAGATCTTCCTTTCAATTAGATTTACCTAGTACAAATATTCCATGGATGCAGTGGTCATGGATGGTGAACCACACAAAACAAAAAGTTCTATATTATATTCATATCCTCAAAATATAAATGACATCCATCAACTGAAAGGAGTTTATTGGGACACCCCTATGTTTTAATTTTTAAGACATGGATATTTATATATTATTGAATTAT
>APFE031650899.1:25047-43055 GCA_000404065.3 Pinus taeda | reverse complement strand
GGAAACCCAAAGATTATTGTAAGTGACAAAGATCCCATTTTCACTGGAAATTTTTGGACATAATTATTTTCTTGTCTTGGTACTCAGTTAGCTCATAGCTCATCTTATCACCCTCAATCTCATGGGAAAATTGAGATAGTAAACACATGTTTGGAAGGATATCTTTGTTGTTTTGTATCTGATAAACAGACTCAAAGGGTCAAATGGTTGCCTCTGGATAAATGGTGGTATAACACTTGATGTAGGAGCATCTAGCTGACAAGACAAAGATGCTCGTAAAGGAATATGGTTTCTGAAGAGGACAGAAGTATTGATTCATGTAGTGGGAAACATACTTGTTTCCTTTTATTTTCTTTGTCGTTTTCTTTTATTAAGTTATTTAGAGATACTATAATAGGGAGTAATTAGGAAATGTAATGATTAGATTAGGGTCATTGTTTTGAGACAAATGAGTTGTTATTGTAGAAAGTCATGATAAAAGAATGTACGGGAAAATCAAACAAATTCAGTATGAAAACTAACTGTTGTAACTAATTGACAAACTGGACGAACTGCCAGCAGTTAAAACAATTGTAACAGTGCTATTAAAGGGAAAAACTAAGCACAAAAGAAAGGTTCAGAATAAGAGTAATACACAGAGAAGGAATAAAACAGTAAAACAATTTTCTATGCATATATCCTCACAGTGTTCCATTTATGTCTGAATTCTTTTAACAGAGAAACTATTATATGAATATCATAAAAGTTTGGTCACAGAACGAAGTCAGAGAAAAGAAACCTTCGAACATCGAATTTATCGAGTGCAAACAAGAAGAACAACGTTTGTCTACAAACACTCATACACCGAGAAACCACAGCGTGCAACGGGATTCATTCCTCATTCTTTTACATACGAAAGGGAAAGGTTACTAACGCAGAGAAGAGAACAATCATCATATAAACCAGGTATGCAAACCCTTACGGCATAACAAACTTTCAATTCCAGAAATTCATTTATAAGTCTTTCAACAAATGTCCATTCATATTCCATATTCAAAAATGATTTGAGAACAAAACCCAGTTCGCGGATTGGGAACTGTAACCCTCATCCACATAAGCCCAAATTCCATACATTTTTTCCAAGCCGACGCTTACAACATACAGCAAAGACCCTATTAAGAGAAGACTCCATAATAACAGTGACTCAAAACCTACAGCCCAACTGACTCATACGTCGAGAGACGCAGACAAACAGAAACAGACAGACAAAGTAAAGCTACCTGGAACTGTATGGGAGTAGTCGAAGGCCCCAGCACCGAAACCCTCGGTCGCTACGCCTGTGAAGACATGCCACAAGACGAGTATTAGAAACAGCGAAAGAGCCTGTATAATTTCCACATAAATTCATAATGAGAAAGGTCATGAAGGTTTCCCTTACCAAGGATAGGAGCCGTGACCATACAAGTGAAGAGGCCGTGACCAACTCGAACACCAATCGTTTTTTCTTTCCCCTGCTCGCAAGGAGCTAATCTGTTAGAAGTGGAAGAAGGAACAGAAAGAATGCAATAGCAGAGAGAGCATATTTACCGGTTGCATTGGAAGCAGAACGATGATGAACAGAGCCCTTGTTTTGATGAGGCCGTGCTGAGCAAATCATCACTGTAGAATGAGACCAGAGCCTCGCTCAATTGGAGAATCGATACCTGGAGACAACAACAGCGAAGACCAAACTATATATCGGACAGAGGACACACAGAGGACAAACACATAACAAAAAAATCGACCATTGAAACCCTGCAAAACTTAACATAAAACAGGGTATGAATTTTACCAGTTATTCAAATCCTGCTAAAGACCGAGACACTTCCACCAGAGGAACCGGACAACCAATGCTGCGAGAACCGCCGCAAGCACACAAACTCAACAGACTGAGATAAAACCCCGGAACGACTAACAGGTTCTCATCGAAGCCGCAAACCACCAACTGGTATCACACAGAACCCGTGAACCAATTTTCAACAGAGCACAAAGCATTTGCAGGAAGAAACCACTGTAAACAGTCACCAAATCGCCGAGAGCTTGCGGAAGGAAACAACAAACCAACACAGGACCAAATTAACTCAAAGGTGGCGGAAACCCAATACAAGGGTGGGATTTAGAATCCCCAGGAAAAATACAGGTATCCATCACATACACTGCCAACCAAACCTTCTGTAAAAGACCATTAATTACCTAAGGATTGGAAATCAAAATATCTCTGACCAACATCCGGCGCAATTCAATATCACACAATAGTACAAGTTAGGTGGAAAGGGAGCGACGGCGGGACCACGTGGGTTGTCCCCATCAAGTGGTATCAGAGCATTTGATTAGAAAAAAATGGAAGTACAAAGACGAGGACGTGGAAGAGGTGCGCGTAGAGGAGCAGACGAGGCCTTGAGAGAAGAGTTGAGGGTCCTTACTGCTCGATTAGAAGCAGTGGAGGTAGGATGAAGAAGAGATCCAGAACTGGTAGATGATAGCGAGGATGAAGCAGCAACTGCCACGGAAGGGTCAGAAGAAGGGGCCCCGGAGATAAGACTGTTGAGATCAGTGTTGTTAGCCAGTAGCAAACCTAAACCCGAGATTTCTAATTACGATGGCAGTCTATCCAGAGATGTTCTACTGGATTGGGTAAATGAGTTAGATAAGTATTTTGAAAATGAAGAGATCAGTGAGGATAAAAGAGTTATATTTGCTGCAGCCAAGCTAAAAGGACACGCTGCTTTATGGTGGGATAATGTCCAAGCAGACAGGAAGAGGATGAACAAACTACCCATAAAAAAGTGGCCGAGAATGGTGGCAAAACTGAAGGGCAGGTTTTTGCCTAAAGACTATCAGGTCGAACTTTATCGGCGAGTGCAGAATCTAAGGCAAAAAGGTATGACCATAAAGGAATACACAGAGGAATTTTATCACGTAAATTTACGGGCTGGTTATACTGACGATACTGCAGAGAAGACAGCAAGATATGTTAATGGTTTGAGGATGGAAATACTGGACGAGATCAGTATTCTTTCCCCAAGGAATATAGAAGAAGCTTTTCAAAGTGTTGTAAAGGCAAAAGAGAAAATTAATCGGAAACAGAACAATAGGAGAGGACGAGGAAATGGCAGAGGATGTGGACAGTCCTATGGCAGAGGAAGAACTGCCACTAACAGTGAGGAAGGCAGCAGCTCCAAAACTTCAGGGACAGCAGAGAAGGGGGATAGCACTAGAGGAGGTCGACCATATCAGCGAGGAAGAGGAAATGGTCACGACAGAGGGGAAAATGTCCAGTGCTACAAGTGCCATAAGTGGGGGCACAGATCCTTCGAATGCCCAGAAGTTGAGCATACCGGCCAGCGAGGAGCATTTGTTGCACAGCCTGAGGAAGCTGAAGTACATCCCCGGGAAGTAGAAAATGTGGCAGAAATAGGGGAGGCATTAATTCTGAACAAAGTGTTGTTAAAGCCAGCAAAGGAAATGACGGAACAAAACCAGAGGAAGGCACTGTTCTGAACAGTTTGCAAATCACATGGGAAGTGTTGCAAACTAATCATAGATAGCGGGAGTACGGATAACTTAGTGGATACTAAGATGGTAGAAAAATTGGGATTAAGGCGGCTTAAACATCCCACACCTTACAAGGTGTCGTGGCTACAGAAAGGCCACCAGTTACTAGTTGATGAGCAATGTGAAGTCGAATTTCACATTGGCAATTACCAAGACAAAGTTGTCTACGACATCATGCCAATGGATGTATGCCATATACTACTAGGAAGACCATGGCAATATGACCGGAAGGTGACACATGATGGTAAAACCAATTGTTATAATTTTGTGAAAGATGGAGTCAAACATACCCTTGTACCCATCAAGGAGGAGGATACAACAGAGTCAAGTGGAACAAAAAATTTGTTAATAGCAGGAAAACAGTTTGTTAGACAGATTGAAGAAAACGAGGTGAACTATGCGGTGGTGAGAAGGACAAAAGCAGTGTCACTAAATACAGAAAAATTAGAACTGCCTACAGAGATACAGGAGCTGTTGGAAGAATTTAAGGATATTGTGGTTGATGATCTACCAGACAAGTTGCCACCTAGAAGGAGTATGATCCATCATATCGATTTTATACCAAGCGCAAGTCTACCAAACAAGGTAGCATATAGAATGAGCCTAAAAGAAAACAAAGAGATTCGTAAACAAGTACAGGAATTACTGGATAAGAGACTGATCAGAGAAAGTCTGAGCCCGTGTACGGTACCAACAATACTTGCACCTAAGAAGGGAGGAGAATGGCGAATGTGTACGGATTCACGAGCTATCAACAAAATCACTATATGGTATAGATTTCCCTTACCCAGAATGGATGACATGATGGATTGTCTTAGCGGAGAAACCTATTTTACGAAGATTGATCTGAAGAGTGGATATCATCAGATCAGGATCAGGGAAGGAGATGAACGGAAAACAACCTTCAAAACCAATGAAGGGCTGTACGAGTGGCTAGTCATTCTGTTTGGCTTGAGCAACGGCCCTAGTAATTTTATGAGACTGATGAATGAGATGTTAAAAGAATTTATCGGCAAGTTTGTAATAGTTTACCTTGACGATATTCTGATTTTTAGCAGGACCAGAGAAGAACACTTTCAGCATGTTCGAAGGGTGCTAGAGAAGTTATAGCAAAACAAACTGCTGATAAACTTGAAAAAATGTACTTTTCTACAGAAAGAACTGGTTTATTTGGGGTTTGCAGTCGCAGAAAATGAATTGAAGATGGATCCAGAAAATATCGCAGCAATCGTAAATTGGCCATCACCCAAGAGCTTGTTTGAGGTACGTAGCTTCCATGGATTGGCAAGTTTTTATAGGAAGTTTATTAGAAATCTTAGTGAAATCTGTGCACCAATGCTGGACACCATCAAGAAGGCCAGCCAGCATTTTTGTTGGACTAGTGTAGGGAGGACAGTTTTCAATATCTGAAATGGAAGATTACGAAGAGACCAATCTTGAGGCTACCCGATTTCAACAAACCTTTCCAGGTCCGGTGTGACGCAAGTGGAACAGCTATTGGCACTGTGCTTAGTTAGGAAGACAGACCAGTGCCATTTTTTAGTGAAAAATTAAAAGAAAGCAGGCAGAAATATTCCTCGTATGACTAGGAATTTTATGTCGTGGTCCAAGCTGTAAAGCATTGGAGACATTACCTGCTCGGCAACGAGTTTGTATTGTTTTCTGATAATTCAATGTTACAATATGTAATGCAACAACACAAGTTGAACCAGAAGCACGCCAAATGGGTGGAGTACTTACAGAGTTTCACCTTCACGCTAAAACATATTAGTGGACAAGCAAACAAAGTGGCAGATGCTTTGAGCAGAAGAGTTATGTTCTTGCAAGAGAGCAGAATACAGGTGATGGGATTCGAACATCTAAAGGATTTGTACTAGACCGACACGGATTTCAAAGAAGCCTTTGAAGCATGCCAAAGTCCCTTATAGAGGAATACAAGTCCATGGCTGGACTACATCTTACAGGAAGGATTATTGTTTAAAGGTGGACAGTTGTGTATTCCGGATTGTTCGATGAGGGAAAATATTATACGAGATAAACATAGTGGTGGTCTAGCCAGTCACTTTGGCATAGATAAAACTTTGGAATAGCTCGGGCACTTTTATTACTAGCCCCGAATGCGCAGAGATATCCAACGATAAGTGAACAGGTGTAAAGTCTGCCAACTAGCGAAAGGACACAGTCAAAATGCTGGACTTTACACACCACTACCAGTTCCGAGTAGACCATGGGACTCAGTCAGCATTGACTTCGTCTTAGGACTCCCTAGAACACAGCGGGGGTATGACTCAGTGATGGTGGTGGTAGATAGATTTTCGAAAATGGCTCATTTTATTCCTTGCCAGAAAACTAGTGATGCCACATATGTAGCTCACCTATTTTTCATGGAAGTTGTTAGATTACATGGCCTACGAAATTCTATCGTTTCGGACAGGGATGTAAAGTTCACAGGACATTTTTGGCACACCCTGTGGAAAATGCTGGGCACACAACTGAACTTCAGCTCTGCATATCATCTGCACATTGATGGGTAGATGGAGGTGGTAAACAGGAGTTTGGGAAATCTGTTGCAGAGTTTGACTAGGGAAAATTCACGATTATGGGATCGTGCTCTCGCACAGGCAGAATTCACTTATAACGATTCGCCCAATCATAGCACCGAACATAGCCCGTTCCAAATATTGTACGGCATGCACCCTCGGGGAGTACATGAATTACGAGATTTGGGGAAATTAGAACAGAGAACCGCAGATGGAGAAGATTTTGCCAAAGCAATGAACGAATTACATGAACAGGTAAACTTGAAATTGCAGGACAACACATAGAACTACAAACAACAAGTAGATTCAAGGCGACAGGAAGTACAATTTAATGTCGGAGATGAGGTCCTCATGCATTTGCGCAAGGAACGGTTTCCTAGGGGTACGTACAATAAACTAAAGTTTAAAAAAATTGGCCCCTGCAAAATTTTGCGCAAATTCTCAGCCAACGCCTATGAAATTCATCTACCACCTGATATAGGCATATCACCTATTTTCAATGTGGCGGACCTATTTCCATATGCTGCCCAAGCGGAGGAAGACAGTGTGGTATGGCCAGAATGGGACACCCAAGTTAAAGACAATTCTTAGATGCGGCATATGCCTTTGGCTCAACCCCATGAGATTGAAGGGATTCTCAGCACACAAGTAGCCAAGAAGACACGCAGGAAGTAATATCTGCGATACCTCATCAAGTGGAGAGAACGTCCAATGGAGGACAGCTCATGGCTCGACGCGGCACAGATACAAAAAGCTCGCTATTCGGTGGAGGAGCTCATGGAACAGAGCCATGAATTTCTTTTACCCCGGGAGCCTAATGCAAGAGCATCTAGCTGACAGGACAAAGACGCTCGTAGAGGAATATGGTTTCTAAAGAGGACAGAGGGATTGATTCATGTAGTGGGAAACATACTTGTTTCCTTTTATTTTCTTTATCATTTTCTTTTATTAAGTTATTTAGAGATACTGTAATAGGAAGTAATTAGGAAATGTAATGATTAGATTAGGGTCACTGTTTTGAGACAAATGAGTTATTATTGTAGAAAGTCATGATAAAAGAATGTACGGGAAAATCAAACAAAATCAGTATGAAAACTAACTGTTGTAACTAATTGACAAACTGGAAGAACTGCCAGCAGTTAAAACAAATGTAACAGTGCTATTAAAGGGAAAAACTAAGCACAAAAGAAAGGTTCGGAATAGGAGTAATACTTAGAGAAGGAATACAAATAGTAAAACATTTTTCTGTGCATATATCCTCACAGTGTTCCATTTATGTCTGAATTCTTTTAACAGAGAAACTATTATATGAATATCATAAAAGTTTGGTCACAGAACGAAGTCAGAGAAAAGAAACCTTCGAACATCGAATTTATCGAGTGCAAACAAGAAGAACAACGTTTGTCTACAAATACTCATACACCAAGAAACCACAGCACGCAACGAGAGTCATTCCTCATTCTTTTACATATGAAAAGGCAAGGTTACTAATGCAGAGAAGAGAACAATCATCATATAAACCAGGTATGCAAACCCTTACGGCATAACAAACTTTCAATTCCAGAAATTCATTTATAAGTATTTCAACAAATGTCCATTCATAGTCCATATTCAAAAATAATTTGAGAACAAAACCCAGTTCGCGGATTGGGAACTGTAACCCTCATCCACATAAGCCCAAATTCCATACATTTTTTCCAAGCCGACGCTTACAGCATACAGCAAAGACCCTATCAAGAGAAGACTCCATAATAACAGTGACTCAAAACATATAGCCCAACTACCTCATACGCCAAGAGACGCAGACAAACAGAAACAGGCAGACAAAGTAAAGCTACCCGAAACTGTATGGGAGTAGTCGAAGGCCCCAGCACCGAAACCCTCGGTCGCTACACCTGTGAAGGCACACCGCAAGACGAGTATTAGAAACAGCGAAAGATCCTGTATAATTTCCACATAAATTCATAATAAGAAAGGTCACGAAGGATTCCCTTACCAAGGATAGGAGTCATGACCATACAAATGAAGAGGCCGTCATCAACTCGAACACCAATCGTTTTTTCTTTCCCCTGCTCGCAAGGAGCTACTCTGTTAGAAGTGGAAGAAGGAACAGAAAGAATGCAATAGCAGAGAGAGCATATTTACCTGTTGCATTGGAACTAGAACGATGATGAACAGAGCCCTTGTTTTGGTGAGGTCATGCTGAGCGAATCATTGTTGTAGAATGAGACCAGAGCCACGCTCAATTAGAGAATCGATACACGGAGACAACGACAGCGAAGACCAGACTATAAATTGGATAGAGGACGCACAGAGGATGAACACATAACAAAAAATCAACCATTGAAACCCTGGAAAACTTAACATAAAACAGGGTATGAATTTTACCAGTTATTCAAATCCTGCTAAAGACTGAGACACTTCCACCAGAGGAACCGGACAACCAACGCTGCGAGAACCGCCGCAAGCACACAAACTCAACAGACTCAGATAAAACCCCGGAACAACTAACAGGTTCTCATCAAAGCCACAAACCACCAACTGGTATCACACAGAACCCGTGAACCAATTTTCAACAGAACACAAAGCATTTGCAGGAAGAAACCACTGTAAAGAGTCACCAAATCGCTGAGAGCTCGCGGAAGGAAACAACAAACCAACACAGGACCAAATGAGCTCGAAGGTGGCGGAAACCCAATACAAGGGTGGGATTTAGAATCCCCAGGAAAAATACAGGTGTCCATCGCATACACTGCCAACCAAACCTTCCGTAAAAGACCATTAATTACCTAAGGATTGGAAATAAAAATATCTCTGACCAACATCCGGCGCAATTCAATATCACACAACAGTACAAGTTAGGTGGAAAGGGAGCGACGGCGGGACCATGTGGGCTGGCCCCATCGACACTTCCTTCCATACAGCAACAAAAATGACCCCATTTATGACACTTTATGGGTATCAGCTACCATCCATCACATCATATTTAAGGGAAAATTCTAAGGTTCAAGCAGTGGATTATCACATCGAACATCAACAACAAGTCCTCCAACTCTTAAAGGATAACCTCGTGTTGGCACAAAATAGAATGAAACAACAGGCACATCAACATCGCAGTGAAAGAAATTTTGATGTAGGTGATTGGGTATTCTTAAGGCTACAACCATATAAGCAAATGTCCCTCAAGCAAGCTAAGAAGGATAATAAATTATCAGCAAAGTATTATGGTCCATACAAGGTGTTACAAAAGATTGGTACTATGGCATACAAATTAGAGCTTCCTGCAACTTCTCGATTGCACCCAATTTTCCATGTTTCATGTTTAAAGAAGGCTATAGGCGATAAGCTCCCAGTTCAAACAATATTGCTAGAAATTGATGAGGAAGGAAAAATTATATTGGAACCAGAAGCAATCACAGAAACAAGAACTCGACAGCTACGAAATCGATCAATTTCAGAGTATCATATCAAGTGGAGGAACTTATCTGCAAAAGATTCCACATGGGAGGATGAGAATTTTATACAGAAGCATCCATAACTACTCAAGCGTTGAGGACAACACTTTTTTGAAGAAGAGGGGCATGTTGGGTCCCTATAATACTAGTGATTACCCCGTTACTATTGTAGTTGTACCCCTTCTTAATATTGTTGTGCCCCTATTGTCCCCATATTGTTATTACTGGGCCCCATAGAATCCCTCTATTGTTATTTTTGTGGCTTTATATTATTATTGTTAGGTCGATTGGGTTATATTGTGATCCCTTAGACTCCTATATATAGAAAGGAGGTTTTATCATTTGAATCATTGAAGAATTCTTCATTTATGTAATGTAAAGGAGGTTTCCCCCTCGATGAGGCTAAATTCTAAGGCGTTGATCTATCTTTTCTATCTTTTCTTGAGTTGGTTTCATAACATAATACATCAACCAAATATTTGGGAACTGTTGTGCCATAGAAGGTATTCAACTGCTAAATAATGTGCCCTTCTATCCATAACAAAATGATGTTGCTGAAAAAAAGAATTGTACTTTGAAGGAGAAGGAAAAATGTATGATCCATTCTATAGATCTTACCCCACAATTTTTGGCTGGTGCCATCAATTGTACCAATCATTTTCACAGTTTCGCACCTCACAAATATGTCCAAGTGGTGACGCCAGAGGAAGCTTCAAGAGGAAAAACCTCTATTGGCCATCTCAAAATCTTTGGGTGTAATGATTGGGCCCACGTTCCCAAAGAAAAATGCAAGGCAATGGATATACAAAATAAATCTTGCATATTTGTTGGCTACACAAAAGACGTTAAAGGGAAAATATTACTTGATCCTAACACAAGCTAATCATCAGAGGGAGTGTTAGATTTGATGAGCATTCCTATCAGCTTCTTGGAGCTTCATATGATTTTTCTTCTTTCAAGTTAACTTCTCGAGCTCATGATCATTCTCTTGAAGCACAATGTGTGAATTTCTTTTACCACTTCCTAATTGGGGTCAACAAAAAACTAGCTCCTTTCTTTGAAGACTCCTAAAGTATTTATGGCCAGTGCTTCAAATCCAAAGGACTTTAGAGGGGTCCACAGTGTTGTAGAGTGTGATATGACCATGGAAGACGAGTATCTTTCCTTGTTGAGAAGTAGCAGATGGTATTATAGACAAGTATAAAAATAATTTTTCCCAAGTCGGTATATCATAGTTTCAAACCAAGTATGGAGTAGATGGTATTGTAGATGACTATAAGGCTTGTTTGGTTGCTAAAGGTTTTTCTCAAGTCGAGGGCATTGACATTTGAAACCTTTGCCCTCATGGCTAAAATGAATTCTATTTGCCTTGATGATTCTCTAGTTGCATCTCAAAGTGTGTAGTACACAAAATGTATGTAAAAGGTAGTTTTATTCATGGGGATTTACAGGAAGAGATATACATGGAGCAAACAAAGTTTTATCGAAGAGTTTTCATTTGTCTGCAAAATTAAAATTCCTAGTAATAAACAAGCACATTTGTATTGGTATGAGAAGATGGATTTCTTTCTTCTCTAAGATTTTCTCACTACCACTCTAAGCCAAATGTTTATATTTTGTGGCAAGACGATCAAATACTCCTACTTTCTCTCTATGTGGATGATCCCATTATCAATTAGAGTTCACCTAGCTTGATTGCTCATGTGAAAGTCCATCCTTCCTCAACATTTCAACATGATACACTTACGGCTCCCATTTCACTAATTTATTTGATTATAGATCACTAAATCTGCATCTAGAATAGGTATCTCTCACCCCAAGTATACCTTCGGATCCCTTAAGTAGATTTCACATGTAGGATCACAAATTTGCACCCATGCCATTTTTGTCAGGGGACAACTTTCTAGCCAAGTTATATTAACAACTCGTTGGCAACCTTCCGTACTAATCTTATATTCATCCCAATATCTCCTATGCAGTTGGGTTGGTTTCCAACTTCATGAGAGAACCACATGAGCTACATTGAAAGATGAAATGAGATTTCTTTTCTACATTAGAGGGACACACATATGAAATTCAATATTCTTCCTATGGTAATGCAAATATAGTTGGTTATGTTGACTCCAGTTAGGTTGGTGATCTTGATGACTACAAGTCCACATTTGGCTCTTTCACCTTGGCTCTGACCCTTTCTTCTAAAAATGCACAGTACTAAGGTGTTGTTAATGCTACCAAAAAATCTATTTCAATTCAACCAATTCAACGGGGAAAAAAAGATTAAAAGAAAAATAATAATAATAATTTGGTATGCTAATGAGAGTGCTATCCATATTTCCAAGCACTCAATAGCATCAACGCACCAAGAATATTGATATCCACATTCATTGCATCTGAGAGTTGATTCATAGTAGGATTATTGATTTGTACTATTGTTCCTGACATATTTACTAAACCCTGGACAAAGATTTTGTATGTACAACTTCATATCTTTCTTGGGGTGAAGAAAGTTATCCTGGGAGGGGTTGGAGAGTAGTCTGAGTCCTCCTTGGTTTTTTTTCTTACTGTTCTAAGAATTATGTACATGGATACCTATCATGGCCTTGCAACTAGGACCCATTTTTGAGATTTAACCTCCTTTTTATAGTTTCCTGAGTTTCACCTAAGGGGCCATATATACGTACCCCATCTAAGTTCATTTAGGTAAATTATTAAATGCTCTGTTGGTATATCAACAAACCACCATGTGAAATCCTAGAATTCTCCTAGCTATCTGTAGATAGGTGGCTTGAGTATGCATTTTAAAACACAGTAGATTTAATAGATGTAGTGATTCTCTTGTTCCTTCTATTGATTTGAGTTTGTTCATTTTCTGAGTTCTATTTGTTTTGATGGTGGTTAAACCTGATATTATCCTGTTGTCTGTATTTTTTTTTAAAGGTTGGAGCCCCTTCTTAAAAATTCATATTACGCACATCCACCAAAATTATAACCTCTACATAGACCCAGTAAATTGACTATGTATTATAGACATCCATTAAAAGTAGCACAACCATCACAGAGAGTAACTAAAAGTAAAATCACGATCACGAGTTTGGCTTTTGGGTCGATTTTGTGAATATCTCTTTAGAGACAGACAATGGGAGGGAACTCATTGATTAAGTAAAAGTTCTTATTCCTTTGGGTCGAGCACTTCATTCCTCATCCTTTTTCAGGAAAGCCACTATAACAGACAACACTTAGAATAAAAGCCATCCCAACTAAAGCCTGCTAAAGGTTAAAACTACCAGCCACCACAGGTGCACATTATAATGAATACCACTATAAAAGACATTCATTAAAATTGAAGGGTTTCACTAAACAAATACAAGTGCAATGAAAAATTTGGGAAAGTTTAACGGTTTTTGATGCCACCAACCTGGCCTTATGTGATAACTTGTGTTGTTGAAGATGAGAACGTTTATTAAATGAAACCCCACAAACTTGACAAACACATGGAGGCTGCCAATGGCTCTGTCCTTTGGCTTGTGAAATAAATATTTCATCATTTTCAAGGGCTTCTCTCTGCAAAGATGAATATGAAACACTACAAGATCATCCATTCAATTGGGGTTTCATGGGACGACTATGCATAAGAAGCCTACGCTGTGGCTAGAGATTATGTGAAGTTTGAGCAAAATGCGCTTCGAACTTTTGATCCCACAAGTTTTGCAGGAATAAAGACGCAAACCCTTAGGGCGTTTAGAGTTGTTCCCTTCTCCCGTGGCCATTCTGGAGAAACAAACAATAGTTCGAAAGAAACTTAGTAGAATTAAATGAAAGCATATAAAAAGATATATAGAATAAAGCATAACTGTGAGTAAACCTGTACCGGAAAGACTCAGTAGAATTAAATGAAAGTATACTAGCATTTTCCCTAGATGTTGCAAAGGAAATGTCATAAGGCATAAAGTGCGGAAATCCATTATCCATGTAGTGTGTGCATTATTCAACAAGGTGGATCTCTCTAAATTTGTTGCAAACATTTATGTTGTTGCATTGCTAACTTATTTAGAATCTACTACTACCTCCTCTTCTTGGAATATTAAATTTCTTATTACAATCATTATTGACATCACAATTTCTTCCACTTTAGTGGCTTTACCTTCAACCTAAAGAAACATGAATTTGAGTCACTCAATTAAAAACAAATTACTAAATTACTATTTATCATGTTTTGCATAAAAACAATTAATAACTCATAATTACAACCCTTTAAGTCTTGTATTTATAACTCATATTTATAACCCTTTAAAATGAAACTAACTATCTATATTTTTATTAATAATAAAAAGAATCTTCTTTATAAAACTAACACTCACATACTACTCTTATATATTTATCTTATATTCAATATTCAGTGTCCATCAATTGAATGACAAGTTGAAAACTCAACTTAATTGCACCTTTCTGAAATTTAATGGCAAATTGAAGTTTCAAATATAGTGCACATTTTATACCATAAATCCAAGTAGAACCATGAACAATCCAGAATTAGCGAGTATATTACGAAACCCAAAAAGGTGTAACCTTAGCTAAACCATAAATCCAATTGGAACCATGAACAGTCAAGGATTATCGTCACCAAAAACATAAAATGGTACACTGTTTATATTAGTATATGTCTAATAGAACTACTTGTAACATATTGTGGATTCATGTGGCCAACCAATAAGAACCAAATACTATGCTACCTTTGTGGGTGGAATCTACTTCGATGTATCTAACCCCGGCCAACGTGGGTGTATCTATGGATCTTGGTTGGTGTAATTGGGCCACGGATCCGGGTTGACCTATATGGATGGGGGAAAATAACGCTAAAATCAATCTACAACTCAATTCCAAGGGCAAGCTTTTCTTTTCCATAATTTTAAATGGTTATCCAGAAAACTGTTACATCAAAGTTCTGTTGAAACTTGAATTTTTTTTAAAGGAAATGGCTTCTTGGTGATCAAGAAAAATGTTACATCAAATGTTCCGTCGAAACATTAAAGTTTTCCTAAGGAAATGCCTTCTCTACAGTGGCTTCTGGTTTTGTTTATCGTTTAATTTCTCGTTTGCAGATATTCAACTATATTTAATTAGTTTCTCATGTTTCATTTTCAGTGGATTCTGATTGTGACCGTGGGCCTCAAGTTTTGGAATTTTTTGTTGAGTTCTTTTATATTTAATTAGTTTCGCATGTGTCATTTTTAGTGGAGTTCCTTAATGCTAATGCGGGCTCAAGTTTTGGAATTTTTTAAGTTCAAAGCAGTGGACCTTGAAAGCCTTTTACGTAATTACAGCTATATTAAGTTATTATATGGGATGCTGCTACCTGAAGTGGAAATATTTAGACACTTATACCTTTATACTTTTAGAAAATGATTTGACACATACATGTGTATAAAAATTTTTAAGACAAAAGCAAAAACAAATAATAGTCATCAAATTTGGACTTCACAAACAAGACAAATTTTAAATTAGAACTCTGTAGAGAGAAGATATCTTTCATAAAAGAAGTCAATGATGTTTGGCATGAAGAATTCCTACTGTTCTTCCGCCAACGATCCAGGTGTGGTCGATTCATGCTTTCGCACCAGCTCGTTGACCAATATTTATACTGTACTTTGGATGAAGGAATATATACTTTGTAGGTTAAACCTCATATGGTTAATTTTAGTGTACTATTTTTTAATGTTATTGTAATGTTGGAATTTAGATTTTTTTTAATATCACAGTAGTAGTGAATTCATTGTAATTTTTTATTTTATTTTTTATTTAATCATAATTATGTTAAGTTATATATGAATATTATTATCTGAAGCATGCATAATAAAAGTATAGGAGGTTGTAATTTACAATTTCCATATAATAAAGGAAATTTATTTGATACCTATACATGTTTATAAAAATTAAACAAATCTGAAGAATAAACAACTATTATGAAATTTTGATCATAAATTTTGATGTCACACGCTAAACAAATTTAAAATTCCAACTTGATAATGTTGTAAAAGAAATCAATGATGTTTTGCCTAAAGAATTGTTATTGTTCTTCGGCCACATATCCTAGTGGCATATTAATGGCTTGGGCCACTGTAGGGCAACTTAATGTAATTTGCAAATTTTCCAAAATATTTTAAAATTTGACCTTCAGAAGTGAATTGTTTGACTTCTAGTTAATATCATATTGGGAATATTGAGAATAATCCAAGACTCTACAAATCACATGAGTTCAGCGATATTGTACATATGAAATTACTGAAATCCCTAGGTCTTAGTAAAACCAATTTCATGTTTTGAAATGATGTGACCTGTACATAATGGAAAACTGACTCATGTAGACTTAGTCGGCAATGTGATTGTTGGTTCACATGTGGCTAAATGAGTTAAATTTCACTGACAGGGTGGTCAAAAGTCAGTTTTGGTAGAGAGGGTTCGATCTCTCGAAAATGATCTTTAGTTCATTATTGTAATAATTAGAAAGTTGTATTATTTTAGAATAAGGGATAAGTTGTTAGCATATGTGTGTAATAGAGCTTAAGAATAAAAGTTTTATCCTTAGATTGATTAAAATTGTGATCGAGTTGCTAGTGTAGTTAGAATAAGATTTGACTCATAAAAGTGAAGAAAATGTAATGAGAGGGATTGGCTCGAATGGTTGATAATTGAGTGAGAAGCGAGAGTTTGAGGGAGGGTTTTGAGATTGAGAGAGAGGTAAAATAAATTGTTGTAATTGAGAAGAGAGGGTCAAGACTCTCTAACTTCTATTATATTGAATAAATTGATGCGAGAGTTTGAGTGAGAGATAGGATTTTGAGATTGAGACACAGGGGAAATAAATTATTGTAATTGAGGCGAGAGGGCCAAGACTCTCTAACTTTTATTATATTGAATAATTGATTCAGTGTGCAACTCTGTGTCAATCATGGTGCAGAATCTCGTTTACATCTATGTATCTGCGTTCTCAAACCTAAGAGGGTATTTCCTTTGCTTTCACGCTTTAATTGTAAATCTCACCGTTTATGTGTTTATCATTAATAGCTGTTATTTAATGTTAATGGGTAATCTTGAAATTAAGTGCTAAACATTTATTAAGCACTTTATTAAAGTTTGATTTAATGCACATGGGTTGTATTGGAAAAGTCGGAAGAGATGTATTATGTGACTTTCAAGTGGTAATATTCCGAGTCCGCGTGATTAGCTTTAGCGCTCAATACATTGCAACTGGAGGAGAGATAAAACTGCTTTTATCGCGTGCCTTCGAAGTGATAAATACCATGCTTGAATCCATGAGAAATCACGTGATGACCATTAGATCGGAGGACAGATCGATGGTATAAAATCAACGGGCTAGTTAGTGATCGAGGCGAGTGATGATCTATAGATTTGGAGAAAAGAGATAAACGACATAGAGTGAAGCACCTATTTAAAAAAAGAAAAGTCAACATGAGACTGACATGTTTAGGTAAAAAACGGGACCCTCAAGATAAAATAAGCCACATATAGAATCTACTTAGAACACATTTGATTGGTTATAAATTAACCAATAACCTATTTTGAAGAGGACCGCCAAACGTTTATCAACTTCCTACATCATTTTGGTATCAAAACATAAAGATTAAGTTTGAATGCAGTAAACATCTATCAACTTCCTACATCATTTTGGTATCAAAACATAAAGATTAAGTTTGAATGCAGTAAACATGTCACTGAGAAGAGGCGCTGGCATAAGTCAAGGAAGACCTAAAGCAAATGCAGTTCTACTCGAGGATATCTGGAGTCTGCATACAAGGTCCCTACAAGGTATCTATGGATCCCGGTTGGTGTAATTGGGCCACGGATCCTGGTTGACCTATATGGATGGGGAAAATAACGCTGAACTCAATCTACAACTCATTTCCAAGGGTAAGCTTTTCTTTTCCATAATTTTAAATGGTTATCGAGAAAACTGTTACATCAAAGTTCTGTTGAAACTTGAATTTTTTTTAAAGGAAATGGCTTCTCTACAGTGGCTTTTGGTTTTGTTTATCGTTTAATTTCTCGTTTGTAAATATTCAACTATATTTAATTAGTTTCTCATGTTTCATTTTCAATGGATTCTTATTGTGACCGTGGGCCTCAAGTTTGGGAATTTTTTGTTGAGTTCCTTTATATTTAATTAGTTTCGCATGTGTCATTTTTAGTGGAGTTCCTTAATGCTAATGCGGGCTCAAGTTTTGGAATTTTTTAAGTTCAAAGCAGTGGACCTTGAAAGCCTTTTACGTAATCACAGCTATATTAAGTTATTATATGGGATGCTGCTACCTGAAGTGGAAATATTTAGAAACTTATAGCTTTATATTTTTAGAAAATGATTTGACACATACATGTGTATAAAAATTTTTAAGACAAAAGCAAAAACAAATAATAGTCATCAAAT
>APFE031650893.1:43664-55055 GCA_000404065.3 Pinus taeda | reverse complement strand
CTTTACGAAATGTGAATGAGAATGTGGGACATCAATATTTTTAAAAGGACCAATTTTTAATCTAAATGAAATATATCAGTTTTATGATCTCTTTTAATCTTGTCTTACAAAAAATCTAGTCAATATTTAAATTCAAGTTGTTTGAAATATTTCATTTTTTCAATTTTGATTGGTTTTTTATGATTTCTTTTAATTTTGTCTTACAAAAGTGTAGTCAATATTTAAATTCAATTTCTTTGAATTTTTTTTTTTTCAATTTTGATTGGGGTTTTCCTCCCTAAATAAGTAAACTTAAACATGAATATAAGTAACTTAAAATTTTGGAAGATACATATTCTATGCCATTTTTAAGGTTATATTTTATTAGATTGGAATTTATCAATTGACAAACTCACATGTTGTAGTTATCCATTATTATTAACATCACAAAACTTATACAATGGAGTGAAGGTTTTTTATTCTAAGTAAGCACATAATAGAAGAAATTACTAATTGGATGTTTGAAAATTTAAGTGGAAACAAGAAAATAATTGTAAAGGAGTGGGGTATTTGATTTATAGTTTCACTTATAACTTTTGTACAAAGCGGGTGCTATTAACTGTGCATATTTGTATCTCTACCCTCACACAGTTATATGAATAGAAATGCAAGTATTATGTGCATACATGCCATATACTATAACAAGTGGCATGGACATGGGCTTTGCATAGCCAACTTCCAAGAATTACCATATCCATCGTATAATTTGAGATATATATATCAAAGATATATATTTTTAATAGTGTAAATTTGAAATTTTATGTAATGAAATAAAGGTTTTGGATTTTAAATAAATAGGATGATGGAAAATTTCATGGAAAATAAGAGACTAACTGTCAGGCTAGGAGGTAACTCCTCAAATCAAATCATGATATTCATTCAGGTTATTCATTATTATATATAAGAGGGAGTGACTGTTTAGTTCATCTCCCGATGACTCTCCATCTTCTTTATTATTTATTTACATTAATTATAGTTGTTCACCCAATCCATATGATTAGGTGTCAACATTCCCCTCCTTAATCTGAAGGGATGTTGGTGAGTCCAAGCATCGTTCTGAATCTTTCAAGCTTTTCTCTTCCAAGCGCTTTAGTGAAGATGTATGCAATTTTCTCACTAGTGGAACAATGGTAGAGATGGATTGTTTTGGCCTCAACATGATGTCGAATCAGATGATATTTAGTATTGATGTGCTTCGTTCGATCATGGAAATTTGGGTTCTTGGCCAACTTTATTGCCGAGGTATTGTCAAGCACGCGTGGAGTCGATTGTACTTGTTTTACCTGCAAATCTTCAAGAATTTTCCTGAGCCACACAACTTTTTGTTGCCTCAGCTGCTGCCACATATTCTGCCTCTATTGTGGAATCTGATGGAACTGATTGTTTGCATGATCTCCAGGGGACAATTCCTGATCCAAGACTCATAACATAACCTGAAGTAGATACCCGAGTTTCTTTGTCTCCATCGAAGTCTGAATCAGAGTATCCAATCAAGCTGAAGTCACCCACCTGTGTATCTTTGATTCCAAAGTCTTGAGTTCCATTCAAGTACTTTAGAACTATTTTTGCAGCAGACCAATGTCCCTCACAAGGTTTTTGCTTAAACCTGGATAGGATTCCAACAGAAAACGAAATGTTCGATCTAGTAGTAGTTAGGTAGTTGAGACTTCCTACAAGCTGTCTATACTTTGTTGCATCCTCAACTTCTTTTCCTTCAATGGATGTGAGCTTTAAGTTTTGTTCCATTGGATTAGTCAGAGGATTGCATTCAGTCATGCCAAACCTGTTCAACAAATCTCCGATGTACTTCTTTTGAGAAAGGAATATGGACTTTGGATGTTGAGTTACTTGAACACCAAGATAGTAATGAACATAGCCCAAATCAGTCATTTCAAAACCTTTCCTCAATTCCTTCTTTATGGATGCAATGTAGCTCTCACTGTTCCCTATCATCAAAAGGTCATCTACATTTACAACAAGATACACAACGGTTTTGTCAACCTTCTTGACAAACAAAGTTGCATCGTCAAGATCATAATGTTTGAAATTGAGTTTCAGAAGATGCTCAGTTAGTTTTTCATACCAGGCTTTCGGTGCTTGTTTGAGGCCATACAAGGATTTCACAAGTTTGCATACTTTATGTTCATGTCCTTTCATAGAAAATGCTTTAGGATGTGACAAAAAAACATTCTATTTTAGATCTCCATTCAAGAAAGCAGTTTTTACATCCATTTGATGGACTTTCCAACTGTTTTGAGCTGCTAGGGCAAAGAGTGTCTAGATGGTAGCCCATTTTGTTGTGGGGGCAAAAGTCTCCTCATAATTGACCCCTTCCTTTTGTGCAAAGCCTTTTGCCACAAGCCTGGCTTTGTGCTTGTCAAGTGAGCCATCAACTTTATACTTGTTCTTGTAGACCCACTTGCAGTCAATTGGTTTGGTTCCCAATGGAGGATCAACTAGCTTCCAAGTGCCATTATTTATCAGGGCATCATACTCCTTTTGCATCGCTTCTTTCCATTCATCATGAGAAGCATGCTCTTTGAAGGAAGTTGGTTCAAAATCTGTAGACAAATTCAATTCACAATCATAAGAAACATCCATATCAACAAGTGAATGAGAGTCATCTACATCACCTCCATTTTGCTGGTTTGAATTTCTAGTTCCTGCCTTTCCAACCTCATCAGGATGAAAAATTTCAAGTGTCTTTGTCAACCACTTTGGGGGACCTTTCTCAGATGATCCAGGTTGCTCCATTGATTGAGTTGGGATTGAATCAAGATTGAGTCTCCCAATTTTGTCAATCGCATCACTCAAAGTATCATCCATTGTTGGAGTTTCATGTGGGAGAGAGAGTGCTTCAGAAGAAGATTCCACAGGTTGATCTAGTATAGGAATCCCCCCTTCAAGATGTGGAATCTGATTATCAAATTCTTGAAATGATTTTGCATTTGCAAATCTATCCAAACAATCAAGTTTTCGCTCAACAACATTGTCAGTTTTGGATGATTCAAGAAAGATTACATCTCTAGATACAACACAATTTTTATTGACTTCATTATAGAGATTGTATGCTTTGGAGGTGTTTGAATACCCCAGGAAGATACACTTACAACTTCTTGCACCAATTTTGTTTCTATGTACCTTTGGTATCAAGGCATAACATGTGGAACCAAAGACCCTGAGATGAATTACCAAAGGAATGTGCCCATACCACATTTCATAAGGAGTCTTGTTTCTAATAGCATTAGATGGACATTTATTCTTTACATATACAACACATAGAACTGCATCAACCCAAAACATCAGTTTTATATTTTTGAAAAACATCATGGAGCGTACCATATTTAAGATTATCCTATTCATTCTTTCAACTACTCCATTCTGGTGGGGATTATAAGGCACAATTGTTTGATGTTTGATCCCATGTTGGCGAAGATAGTTTTCAAATTCATTTGAAGTGTATTCTTTTCCATTATCAATGCAAATAGAGCCAATATGAGATTTTGCATCATTTTCAAACCAGGTATGAAAGTTCTTGAATGTTTGAAAAGCATCGGATTTGTTCTTCAATAAATAAACCCAACACATCTGGTGTAGTCATCAATAAATGTCATCATATATTTATTTCCATTTGCAGAAGGAATAGGCATTGGACCACATAAATCTGAGTGAATGAGTTCAAGTTTTCTATGTGCTCTGTAATGTGAATCATGAAAAGATTGTTTGCTATGCTTTCCTAGAATGCAAGCATCATGTTGCTTAAGTTTTCTAGGAATTGTAGGCAAACCAGTAACACCATTTTTCTTCAACAAGCGGAGGTTGTCTAGTTCAAGTTTCAAAATATAGCATGCCATAATAAACTTGATGGAAATGTACCTTCTTCATAATGAGAATTGTATGAAAAAATTTGTGCACGAGCAGAGGTACCCTACAACTTGAGAAGCCTTTCTTCTTCTATCCCCGTCATGGCAAGTGAGTGGTCTTATGCTTTTCTCACCTCAAGCTTTCCATCAAACATATGAATGGAGTGTCCTTGCTGGTGGATGTGGACCAAGGAAAACAAGTTTCTCCTTAGCTGTGGGAGATATAGGACATGATGCAGAAGAAAGTCTGGAAGACCAAGAAATTTAAGCCTGATTGTGCCAAGCCCCGATGGCTTGAGTTTTGATTTGTTTGCAAAATATACTGCTCCATCAACATTGTCAGTAAATTCTTCAAAAAAATATCTTCTAAAATCCATGTGGCAAGTTGCTCCTAAATCAAGCAACCAATCATTTTTCCAAGAAGCAAGTGAAGCATTAAACAAGCATTCATTTACTCCATTATTACAGTTTGCCACAACACAGTGAGTGGATTCAGGTGCTTTACCTTTCTCTATGTCATTAGTTTTACCTTTGGGTTGGTTTCTTTCCTGCTCAATTATGTCGCAAGGAAACCTGCATGTGGATGCATCATGTGATCCATCTCTTTTGCAGCATGTGCAGTGTAAATCTGACTTTTCTCCTTGAGAGTGTCTTCCTCCCTGCCTCTGAAATTTCTTCCTCTTCCTCTTCGACCACCTCTTCCTCTGGAGGAATCTTGAGCAAGATTATTTTCTCTATGAGCAAGGCGCACAGCCTCTTAAGAAGACTCAGGAGTTGTCTTATTCCCAAAAGCTTTCTCTCTTTCAGCATATTTTTTTATAAGGGAATCAAAGGTAATATCTTTGAGGTTTCCATTTGCTTGCAATGACTCAAGATAATTTGAGTAAGTGGGATAAAGTACCTTGAGAAAAGCTATCAAAGGAATATCCAGTTCAACATTAGTGACTTTGATATCATGCATTATAGATTTTACTTTTGATGCAAGAGAAAGAGGATCATTATTTTGTAATTCAAGGGTGAAGAGTTTAATCATGAGTTGAACAACTTCAAGTGCAGAGTGTGAGTCATAGAGTTCCTTCAATTTTTGTAAGGCTTCGAAAGCATTTGAAAATTGCGAAATATGTCGACTTACCTCTTCACTTACTGATGCTACAATCAATGCATAGGCCTCACTGTTCTTATTTTTCCCAAATGGCGAACTCCTTGTTTGAGGTAGGTCATTTTGGCTCTTTGTTTCCGTCTCCAACACACACTCCTTTCCACAACTCATTGAAAATGAGGGTGTGTTTTATCTTCCGAGACCACTCAGGATAGTTCTCCCTGCCAGTGAGAACTACTCCCACAATAGATATGATTGAATGCATTGTAAAATTTGTGTACTATGGGAAACAATACTTCTGCTGCAAAATTTTACCCCTAAAAAAAATCTGATTCTGATATATGAAGATAGAGGTATTATGTGGGGAAGGTGGTATTTGGAGAAGGTGTTATATCATGTCAGACAGTGTTATTATGATGGAAATGTAGTTGAAATAATACCAAAAGGGAAACACAGTTGAAATAATATAATGTATATGGACAGGGTTATACTATCTCCACAAACTGCGTTATACAAACAACGTTCAACTTATCAACAACGTATATATTGGAACGGATTCAACAACATTCATCTTATGGATATCGTTATACTTATGGACAACATTCAACAGTGTTCAACTTACCAACAACGTGATATTGGAGCGGATTCACCTATACCAAGGGCCGAGGTATGGAGGAGGGGCGTGGAGTAGTATCGGAGTAGCTTTCATCGTGGAGTAGATATGATGGGAGCGCGGTATAAGGAGGGCTTTGATGGCCTTCTTCAAGCATGGGGCTATCCTTCACTAGGCCAAGAATAGAAACCTCACTTTTCTAGGCGCTAGAGCCAAGTATCCCAACCTTGGAAAATTCTTACATGTTATGAAAAAATATGATCTCGAAGGATTGTTCTCCAGTGAATTGATGAATAAAATATTACTGCAACGCAGATCAATGGAGGAAAAAGCAGATGGGTGTGCACTGGAAGGAATGTGCATGTGCGAAGAAGACAGGCATTGTGCTCTTAATGAAGATAGGCAATAGCACTGAAAGGCCCAGAAAATGCCTTGAATGTGCACTAATGATCCTACTGGATTCTTGGATTCCTCCAGTAAACCAAGCATTACACCATATTATCACGCAGAGGGCAGAGAACTCAAGAATATGTCAATCTGCAAGAAATGCAAGACAAATTTATGAAAACAATGACAGAAGGGAGTTACAATGGTAGACTGTAATGCCAAAAATGGATCTGGCTTTGATACCATGTCAAGCCAGGAGGTAACTCCTCAAATCAAATCATGATATTCATTCAGGTTGTTCATTATTATATACAAGAGAGAGTTGCTGTTCAATTCATCTCCCAATGACTCTCCATCTTCTCTATTATTTATTTACATTAATTATAGTTGTTCACCCAATCCCTATGATTAGATGTCAACACTAACTACTAAAAAGTGTGGAACTTTAGCTAAAGTTTAGTTCACACTTTATATACTCAAGAAAACATGTATATTGTGCACATTTTGTCTCTACTTTTTACATGGTAAGTGGTATTCACTATTAAGCCTTGAGGGTTAGCTCAAATGGTCAAGGTCTCTTTGCTAAAATCACCTAGCCATTACAAGGACACAAAATCAATTGTTCTCGATGCCCTTGGGGTTAGGCTATGATTAATTTGGTTAGAGAGATGTGATCCTTTTAGGTGGATTTACCCAAATTTTGAGCCAAAAAAAAGGTCCTTTCAAGTGGATTTGCCCAAATTTTAAGCGAAAAAAAGAAGAAGAAGATTAAAGAAAGAAAGAAACAAAAGAAAGAAAAAGAGAAAGAAAAAAAAGAGAAAAAAAAAAAAAAGTGATATTCACCATTCACATCTTTATCTCAACATAAGAGCCCTCTTAAATACCTTACATTGATGGAGATATATGAAAGGTACACATTATGTGGATACATGTTACATACCATACTCCATATACATGCACTTTGCATAACTAACCTCCAGACATTGTTTTAATGACTTTGACACATCTTTTCCACATCCATGATAGATCTTGTCCATATCTATACTTTGGTCGATATATAATGATATGTATCGTTGGTATATATATAAAGAATATATTTTGGAAAGATAGGTTTTTGGAGATATTTAGGATTCTATCTATCTATCTATCTATCTATATATATATATTCCATAATATATATTTGAGTATATATCTTCATAATACTTGATATTAGCCGTAGTAATACTTAGTACAGTGAATAAAAATTAATATGATATATAGATATAATAGTTTAGTAATATTAAAATAAATTTATCTTATAATTTTTTATATTTATTAATGCAATTTAATTATTTTAAAGTTTTTGTTTATGGTTGGAATGTTATGATACAATTTTACCTTTTATTTTTATTTATTTATTTATTTTTTAATTTAAAATGTATTTTTGAATGTATAAATAGATTTAAGACCTTGGAAAACCCCCAAGGCACTGGAAGTGTAAATCATACAACTCATATTTGTAATTTCAACAAATCCTTTAGAGTTTCTGAGAAAATCAACTAAAATATATTTAAGAAAAAATTAAAAATTAAAAAATTACATTACACTAATAATATATCATAATAACCATTGATTCTAGTTTCATTAAGATAAGCATATCTCATAGCCCCACGGGGTAGGCAAGTTGGTAATCACAACGCGTGAAGTTCCTTAGAAAGGCGGGCTCTGCACTGAAGGTCACGAGTTCAAATCCCTGGGCTAACCTGGAGCCTCCCCCAAACTAACCCTGAGCTTGTGGAGAGGGGCGGGGGCATACTCCTAGTGGTTATATAGGTAGCGGTGTGGAGAGGGGCGGGGGCATGCTCCTAGTGGTTATATAGGTAGCGGTGTGGAGAGGGGCGGGGGCATGCTCCTAGTGGTTATATAGGTAGCGGTCAGAAAGGGGTAGGGGCATGCTCCTAGTGGTTATATAGGTAGCGGTCAGAAAAATCGATCCCGTGTAACGTGAGTCACGAGGCTGCCCTTGTTGCTGATTCCACTGTATAAAAAAGAAAAAAGATAAAGATAAAGATAAAGATAAACATATCTCATATTATCAAAATAGAGATATGGTGATGATATCATTAAGATAAACATATCTCATTGAGCCCAGAGGCGCTCTACAATCCAGTATGGGTAGATCTCCCATAAAAACTTAAACGTAAATGTCAATGCAAACTTAATTGTATATGTAAACGTAAACAACCCAGGGATAGATCTGACATAAAAAAAAGTAAATGTAAACGTAAACTTAAATGTAAACAACCTAGTATGGGGTAGATCTCACATAAAAACATAAACATGTAAATGTAAATGTAAACTTAATGTTTAACATTTAGAATTTTTAACCTAATGTCGACTCTTTTTAAAAATCAATCTAATTATTAGTATGTATCAACACAATATAAATTTAAAATATAAAGAGGTTTACGAGCGATGTATGGTAAATAAATAAAAATATAAATAAACTAGAGGTATGGTAAATAAATAAAATATAAATTAATTAGAGGTACGGTAAATAAATAAAACCTCATTTTATATTTATTCTATAAATCTCTTTATACTTAAAGAAAACTAAAAAAATATGTTTTATTTAGGTGAAGCCTATGACCCAAATACCATGGTAAATAAAAGAGATATGATAAATAAATAAAAATATAAATAAAATAGAGGTATGATAAATAAATAAAACCTCTTTTTATATTTACTTCATAAGCCTCTTTATACTTGCTAACACTCAAAAAATAGGTTTTATTTAGGGAACAACCTATGTGCCAAATACATGGGCCATTATTATTAATACCATCAATATATATATATATATATAATATATAAATATATATATTATATATATATATATATAATATATATATATATATATATATATATATATAACTATTTAATATTAAATTTGATACATTTTATTATATTAAATATAATATTCATATTGATATATTATAATTAATATTATTAATTTAAAAACTTGGATTAATACAATATTGAATTTCTTATATTATAATATATATTAATATATCAGGATATATATTAATCTTAGATATATATGGGAGGGAAGAACAAAGACATAGATTGATAGAGGTGGATAGATATGGGGAGTGATAAGGGAGAGATGGAGATAAACTTAAGGATAAGGGGGAGGAGGAATGATGAGAGAGAGAGGGAGATGAGTGAGACATGTAGAGAAGGGTAAGAGAGGGAGAGGAAGGCACAAAGATGGAGGGGGAGAGAGAGAGAGAAGGAGAGAGGTAGGGATATAGTAACATGGTTGGAGAGAGAGAGAGTGATGAGGGAAGAGAGAGAGAGAGAGAGAGAGAGAGAGAGAGAGAGAGAGAGAGAGAGAGAGAGACAAGACTTGAGAGAGGAGGAGAGTGATGGAGGAAGAGAGAGGATTGGATTAAAAGAGAGAGAGTGATGGGGGGAAGATAGAGTGGGGTAGGAGAGAAAGGGAGAGAGAGGAGTACGCGATAGCAGACTTGAGAGAGAGGAGGAGAGAGGGAGGGAAGAAGAAATGCTTAGAGAGTGAGAAGTGGAGAGAGAGAGGGAGTGACAAGGGGGAGATGGAGAGAGAGTGTGTATGTTTGGGGGTGAGATAAATAGACAAAGAAGGGGAGATGGATAGAATGGGGGAGCAAAGGAGAGAGGAGAGAGGGAACGATATAGTAACAAAGTTGGAGGGTGAAGAGAGAGAGAGAGAGAGAAGATGTGATAGAGTGGAGAGAGGGAGGGAAAGAGAGATGGAGTTGGAGGGGGGAGAGGGAGGGAAGAATAAAGAAATAGATAGAGAAATGTGGATAGGGAGAGAGAGGGAGTGATAAGAAATATGGGGAGAGAGGGAGAGAGGATAACAAGAGGGAAGAGAGATAGAAGCGGGGGAGAGGGAGAGAAGGGGAAGAGAGAGAGAAGGACAGAGAGGAGGAGGGAGGGAGGGATAGATAGATAGGAGAAAGAGAGTGTATGTTTTGGGGGTGATATAGAGAGACAAAGGGAGATAGAGATATAGATGGAAAGTGAAGAGAGGGAAAAAGAGTGAGATGGAGAGAGAGAGGGAGGGACAAAGAGATTGATAGATATGGAGTGAGAGAGCATGTGTGTTGAGGGGTTGAGATAAAAGAAAAATATGGAGAGATGGAGGGATATATATATATATATATATATATATAATATATATGATATATATTAAAAAATTTTATATATATATATATATTATATGGAGGGGGGAGAGAGGGAAAGAATATTTTATTTGCACTATATTTGCATTGATTTTTAGCGTAGGATTTTTGGATTTGTTAAGATATTTATTGCTTGCACTAGGTACATTGATTTTCAATTAGATGGTGTTTTCTAAATCCTATTGATGTCCTTGCACTAGATGCATTATATATATATATTATATTTAATATATATTATATTATATATATATATATATATATATTATATATATATATATATATATATATATATATTATATATATATATATATATATGGAGGGGGGAGAGAGGGGAAGAATATTTATTGCACTATATGCATTGATTTTACTGTAGATTTTGATTTGTAATGATATTTGATTTCTTTCACTAAATGCATTGATTTCAGTGAAGATGGTGATTTCTAATCCTATTTGATTCCTTGCACTAGATGCATTGATTGCAGTGTAGATGTTGATTTCTAATAATATTTGATTGCTTGCACTAGATGCATTGATTTCAATGTAGATGATTTCTAATCCTATTTTATTGCTAGCACTAAATGCATTGATTTCAGTGTAGATGTTGGTTTATAATCCTATTTTCTTACTTGCACTAGATGCTTTGATTTCAGTGTAGATGTTGGCTTATAAACCTATTTGCTCACTTTCACTAGATGCGTTGATTTGAGTCTAAATGTTGATTTCTAATCGTATTTGATTGCTTGCATTAGATGCATTGATTTCAATGTAAATGTTGTTTTCTAATATTACTTGATTTCTTGCATTAGATGGATTTATTTAAGTGTAGATGTTGATTTCTGATTTTTTGTAATTGGATGTATGATGGTACATTAATTTTAAAGTGATTGGATTAATATTGTGCATTGATTTTAGTGTAAGCATAGAAAATTATTGATAATGCACATTGATTTTTGTGTTATAGTAATTCAACCTATTAATACTAGAGAGAAAGTGAGACAAGGTATGATGTTTACTACAATATATCGAGCTAAAGATTTAAATTGTTTACGATTTAACCTATCCTTTTGATATAATCGATATGAAAAGACGACAAAAGTAAAAAGGGTAACAATAAGAATAGTAGAAGAAAATAGTTTGATATTAATCACAATGAAAGACTATTTGTAATTTACTATATTCTTATTA